>JAOWBW010000815.1:0-279976 GCA_026119855.1 Campanula takesimana | reverse complement strand
GATTTTTTTTTTTTTCATGGTCAATGTTGTCTTGTAAAAGGGTCTTTGATTTTCAGTCTATAAATGCTGAAATAAAATGGATAATTTAACTGGGTTTTCTAGGGATTGGAGTGATTTCAGGTTTCAAAGTGGCTTTAATGGTGGGGCTTTGAGGAAGGAGAAGAGTTCATCATAGTAAAGGTGAGTTTTTTGTGTGTTCTTTTTGTTCTTGTTTATAAAGTTTTTTTTGTGGGTTTAGGCAATATTAAGTTTGTTAAATTGTTAATTTTGTGATTATGTTTGTGCAAATATGGCATTTTGGGTTGGAAGTTGGAACTTCATGTTCAATTGTTTGTTGGGATAATCTAAAATTGGATTTTCTAATTTTGGTTAATTACTAATTTGAGGTTATTTTGAGTGTAAGTCAGTAGGAAAGTTGTTTTGTTAACTAGAAAGTGTTTCCCCAAACCTGATTTTAGGTCACTTGGAGATGATTGAATGTATTATGCACGCCAACAGGAACCATTCTTGTGTTTTGCAAGGCTAAGAGAGGGGTCGAGGCACTGACGAGGGAGGGGGAAGAAGGGAGGACGGAGGGTGTGGAGAGCTTATCGTTATTCTTAGAGGCTAATTACTAGTTGTTCATCAAGTTTGTAAATCTTTATGGTCATTTTAATGCTTACAGAGAATGTCAGAAGAACCTGAACATTGTTTCTCAAGTCTTCTTAGTAGAATGTTTACTCATTTCCAATTTCTTGATGATCTGAAAATGTGTCGAAAATGAAAGAATGATGAAAGAGAAAAGACCCTTTTATGTAGTATAGTTTCTTCGTCTTGGGGAATAATTCCTTGGAGCATTATCCATTGAAGATGATGTTAGAGAGTAGTACATTCTAGAGTTGAGATCCTCTGTGACATTGTGTGTACCACACTGTACCACAATTGATCCAACGGTTTATATGCTTGGATGATATCATCATGATGCTAATCTTAATGAGTGTGGGACGTTGGATTATCAGTGGCACACAAAAGATCTCAACTCTTCATTCTGACTTTGCTTGCACAATTTTGATAGTCTAGACTATTTTCCGTCTTTCAGTATCATTATTTTGCTGTGAGCATGCTTCATGGTGATAAAAACGTAGTTTTTTTTTTTTTTTTTGGGGTCAAAAAACACCCTGTTTTCATGATTGGATAGGAAGCGAACCCACTAGAGCCTTTTTGGTTTATGAAGTGAATGCTCTAATCTCAGTGATCAGCAGGACTGGGATTCTCGTTTGACCATTGTTTAGATGCTGTCACATGCTTCCCCCCTTTGAACCTCCTTTAATATGATCTGGCAATGTACATTATCTTTGATACTAGATAATGGACGATTGAACCCTTTGACTGTGTTGTTTGACTTTTAGTTCCATGTGGGTAAGGTGGTATCTGTGTATAAGTCTAGTCAGATCAAGAAACTTGAAACATTAACAATGGGCTGAATATAAATCTCAGTGAGTGGTACGAATCCATTATTTAGAGGGTATTTCCCTACAGCCTGTCACAACATTTTTTTTATACCACGGAGTACTATTTTTCTATATTTTATCATCCATGTTGTATAGTGGCTGGGAGAAACAGATGTTGCGTTACAGTCTTTTGTGTATGTAAAAGAAATAAAGGGAAATGAGAATCATTCTCTAACTATTTCTTTCTTTTTTCTTTTTAGCTTTTCATTATTATTAATTACGCTCTTCTGTATCCATTCGTGCTCTTTGTATAAACAAATGGAAGAAATGCACCCTCACTTGAGATCCTCTTATGTTTCTTGTACTGCTCCCCGCGTTTTCTTTTTGTGATACACTTGATGCAACACATCTGTAATTATTCTCAAGATATTCACTTGGCCTTGAAATTATTGAAGCTTTTATGGTTATTAGTAAAGTTTGTTGGTTTTCTCGTCATGGGAACTTTGAACTTTTAAATAAAGATGTGCACTTTATATATACTAATCATCAAAATGGAATAAACAAAGAGCAGGGTAGCACTTGAGTGTGGCACAAAACATGTGAATTTGTAAAATCTTAGTTAATAATTTTATCTCAACCCTAATCAATTAGAAGACTGCCAACATGAGTGTGTTTTGATGCACGAATTACTTAATTTGCTAGCCGTATCAGAAATTCATATTTAGGAATCTTTGCTCTGTTTTTGAAATTTTTACTTTGGGCCTGGGCGTCATATCTGATGGATCGTACGATATTTGCTAAAGATGTTTTAAAGTAAAATCATGTGAAATTTAATAATTATTGTCTTTCCTTGATTTGATGTAACCATTTTTTAGGACTATTTAGGAGAAAGGTTGTTGTTAACAATGGGGAAACACTTGTGACAAGAATGGATCCTCAGGCTTTTATCAGATTATCAATAGGTTCTCTGGGCTTAAGATTTCGCGGGACATCATTAAATTCCACAAAACCTGGGATTCAGACACTCTCTTCTCCCTGTTCATGTGAAATCCGTCTCCGAGGTTTTCCAGCTCAGATAACGTCCGTCCCCTTTATATCCTCTCCTGAAACCACCCCAGATTTTCAAACCATTTCCTCAAGCTTTTATCTTGAAAAATCCGACCTAAAAGCATTGCTTGAACCAGGATGTTTCTATGCTCCTCAGGCAAGTCTAGAGATTGTTGTATTTACGGGTCGAAAAGGGTCGTCTCATTGTGGGGTCGGGATAAAAAGACAGCTGATTGGAACGTTCAGATTGGATGTGGGCCCCGAATGGGGTGATGGGAAGCCGGCTACTCTTTTCAGTGTGGTTGGATAGGGATTGGTAAGAGTAAGCAAGAGGTTGGAAAACATGGAGCGGAGCTTCATGTGAGAGTGAAACTGGATCCTGATCCGAGATATGTTTTCCATTTTGAAGATGAGACCAAGTTGAGTCCTCAGATTGTGCAGCTTCAAGGAAACACTAAACAGCCTATTTTCAGTTGCGAGTTTAGTCAAGACAGGTGACATTCATTGGCTTACCTTATGTTTCATATATATGTGTGTGTATATATGTATTTATATATGTATATATATGTACTCCCTCCGTCCCATTTGAAACTAGACTTATTTCCCCTCTTGGTGTCCCATTGGAAACTAGACGATTCAAAAGGGGAAAGTCTTTAATACGGTTTCACTTGCCATACTCACAACACCTACCCCATTTACTATTACATGTCCCCGTTAACAATCACTATCTAACTTTCTATACTCGCAACACCTTAATAGTACTAGATACTTTTCCTTAATTCATGCGTCGAGCTTAAAGTTTTTAGTTTCAAATGGGACAGGGGGAGTGTGTGTGTATATATATCCATTAATTAGTTTTCTTCATTTTGTGCTTGTTATTTATAACAGGGTATCAGGAGGAGATCCACTGAGCGCTTACTGGCCAAATGCAGGCGACGGTTCTGAACAAGAAACAGAGAGAAGAGAGAGAAAGGGATGGAAAGTAAAGATACACGACCTATCCGGTTCAGCTGTAGCAGCAGCCTTCATAACAACTCCATTTGTCCCTTCAACAGGTTGTGATTGGGTAGCCAAATCGAACCCAGGATCCTGGTTAATTGTCCGTCCCGATATATTCCGACCCGAAAGCTGGCTCCCGTGGGGGGAAATTGGAGGCATGGCGTGAACGTGGAGGGGTTAAAGACGCCATTTTTATCCGTTTTCACCTTCTGTCAGAAGGTCAGGACGGAGGGGAGCTTCTCATGTCGGAAATACTCATTAATGCAGAAAAGGGTGGCGACTTTTTTATAGATACAGATAGGCAGCAGGTAAGCAGTGGCAAAGCCACATACTCGACCCCCTTGACTTGTGAAAAATGTCATTTTACTATCTCTAAATTTTGAAAAAAAAAATAAAATTACGCTAAAGATATTGTTTTTGCCTATTTCAACCCCCTTTAGTTTCGGTAAAATTTGTACTATTATATTAACCCCCTTTATTCCATATTGATACTCCGTCCCGAAAAAGATAGTCTCATTGAACTTTTTGATGATCAACTCTTCTTAATGTCAATTTAATCATCCCTATGAAATTTAAAAACAATTGCTATTTGTAAATCACTTAATGATTTATCAATAACTTTGTAAATCACTTAATGATTTATCAATAACTTCTCTTAGAATTTCACTAGGAATATGATTAGATTGCATTAATATTTGGTCAAATGAACGTGTTGACCATCAAAAGTCAAATAAGACTGTATTTCCGGGACGGACGGAGTAGTATAGCGTAAGAAAAATTTATTTCCCCAAACAATCTTGACCCCCGTTCTGAAAAAAATCCTGGCTTCACTACTGCAGGTAAGAGAAGGTTCTACAGCTAGTCCCATCCCGAGCCCACAAAGTAGTGGAGATTTTGCGGGACTAAGTCCTAATGTAGGAGGGTTCGTGATGAGGTGTCGAGTACAAGGGGAAGGGAAGAGCAGAAGCCGTTAGTACAGTTGGCTATGAGACATGTAACTTGTGTGGAAGATGCTGCTATTTTTATGGCTCTTGCTGCTGCTGTTGATCTTAGTATTGAAGCGTGTAGGCCGTTCAGGAGACGCGTCAGAAAAGGAAATCGTCAATCTTGGTAGAGTGATAAAGATTGTCAGTGACCTGCATTTGGTACTGATTAGTTTCCATTTACTAAAGAACTGCTGAAGGCATTAGTTTTTTTTTTTTTTGGTAATTTCTGATTGTTGTAGCATTTGACATTGTACAGGAATGAATCTACTTGTTTACATGTTTCCTTTTAGAAAATTATTTCAGATCAGTTTCTTGTATTTCCAAACTGAGTGCGTTTTATCCTTACGAGATGAGTATCAATCACCTGTACACTTTTGTGTACCACATGTGATCCAACAGTTATGCATCAAAATGACGACATCAGCCATAATAACTCATAACCGTCAACTCATTACCTACTGTTGTACACAATGTAGTACACAAAAGTGGTACATGTGATTTCGTCTCCTTTCACAAACTAGGGAAGTGCGTTTTGTACACGCTCCATCTGGCCCAGAACAAATTTAACATTATAATTTTGATCACGGCCTAATACATGTATCAAAAAAACACCAAATCATATTATTGATAATTCTCCAAAACAAGAGATACTTGAGCATATTTTAAGGATGAACTTAATTAAACTAAAATAGCAACTAAAAATGAAAATAACAAATTGTAAGAAACTTGTATTAAACATACATTGTCTCCAAGGAATGCAATGAGCACATACCCACAAGCATAATACCATAACTTCAAAACAAAATTACAAAAACATGAAATTATTTTTGGAGGGTGACCCTATTTACACTCCTCTAGAAACCCACAAACTCAAGGAGACTCTTCCGAGCGACTCAAAATACTACTACAACAACGACAGTAAATCCTTATTCCCAAAATGATTTAAAAAAATTACATGTCATACGTATTGAACCCTTGACTTCTCAATAGCTAGAATCAACAACTTACTCACAAAGAGGAGTGGAAGTCAAAGTAGGAACAAACATTTCATACAAAAAAAAAACAGGGCAGCATACCTCTATCCTTTGTATACGCCATTGTTTAGATTACCCTCCCAAATCCATAGCTTTCCATCAGAATCATCAACCGGTTCCTCAAGCTTTGGCGTATTCACTTCTCCACCCGAGAAAATCTCCATGTTACCGCACCCTTTGATTTTCACATTATCCAATAACGGGAACTCCAAATCAATCTTTCTTGAACAAAATGATGCCAACCTTCCTAAACTTTCAAGCCGTATAACTTTTAGCTGACAAAAGACAATCTTGCCCTCCTCCAGTTCCAGCTCGCCATCACCATTTTCCTCATCTCCTTCTATTACACTTTCCATCCCATAACACAATGAAAGGTTTAGAACTTCAAGATTAACAAGCATTTTCGCAATGGAAACCGAAAATAAATATCTCAGCTCTTCACAATCATAGACATCTATTGTTTTAAGGTTCCAGAAACATCCTATGTCTCTTGATACATTCTTCCATACATGTGTTAAACTTGCTAACTCAATTAGCCTTAAACTTTCCAACTTATTGGTTACAAACGCTGAAAGGCCATCCAAATCGAATACTGATTCTATAGATTCGCAATTATCTATATAGACTTCTTCGAGATTTTGCAGCATTGCATTTGAATTCACAAGATTTATAAGCTTTTCACAGTTTACCACAGTAAGAGATCTTAGTTTGGTGATAGGTCCTTCTTGCAGTTGGCAATTCATTATCTGCTCCAGACTATTCAGGTCTTGGATCTCCATCTTATCCAAGTTCGGGAACATAACCTACAAAAAATTCTTATTAATAATGGTAGTATCTACTCCTCAAAGATGTAATATACATGTGTATATATATATGAGTGTGTATATATACACATATGTATACATATACGTGTGTGTGTGTGTGCGCTGTGATGCTCGGACTCGTTGGTTTAACTACCCGTGTTGGACACTCGTACCCAAGTTGTGTCGACACGGGTTAGGTGGGGTAAATCAAAGAGTCGAGACATCATGGCATATATGTATACATATACACACACATATATACCTGATGAGTGTCTTGCAGCCTTTTCTAGAGAGAGCGTAAATATTAAAGCATGAAAGAAAGTAGCATATGAGGTAGAGTGAAATAAAATCGATTTATAAGAAGAAAGGAAAAGGGAAAAATAGAAGATACCCGCTCACTGAACAGTGGTTGCACGGTACAACTCTCGTCCTCATCCAAATCCTCATCACGCGACTCCAGATAGAAGCTATTCAACTTAGGCAGACAGTCAAGCGACAAGTAATTCAGCTTCGGGAACTGAATAAATCCATTGCCATCATTTTCCTCACTTCCTTTGAAAATAACTCCTTCCAACTCAAAACAAAATCCAATCTTTAGTTCTTCAAGTTGCACCAAACATTTAGCCACAGAGGGTGAAAATAGACTCTTGATCGATTCACAATCAGTAATGTCAATAACTCGAAGATTGACAAGTGATGGAGGATGAACCGGACCCTTCCACAAACGCGTTAGGGATGGAAGCATGGCTAAGCGGAGATTCTGTAATCTGTGAAAACATCCATCTGGGATTTTACCATCTTTACATATCTCAATCAGATTAGTCAGTTCCTCAATAACCAATGACTCCAAGTTTTCAAGTACGCCTCTTGCTAAATCCGATCCATCAATGATGAAATCGCCTTTATCACAACCTTCCATTTCAAGAGATTGAGTTCTGCTTACAATGGAATGCAATTTGGTGTCCGAAAACAAACCCAAATCAACATCTCCGAGGCACAAACTATTTTTAGTGATACCATTTTTCCCACTTGAACAACTCCCGAAATCAATGGAGATTTGGAATCGTTTGAGCTTTTCAAAGAAACACTCATTCAACTCCAATAGAATCATTGAGTTTGGTACTTTAATTTGTAGGTCGGTCAGGCAAGAAAGTGACTCTAGCTCCGTAATGCTTGTATTAGCTTCTCCGTTTTCATCATTGTTTATCCAAGATTCATAATTACCCATGTACAAAACCTCTAGCTTTTCCAAGGAAGATAACACGGAGTTTCCAATTTTCAAGTCAGAGTTATCACACCTCAAATCGAGTAACTTCAAATTACAAAGTTCCCTTACTTCACTAGGCAACTCATCAAGCTGAGACTTGAAAAAACTTAAAATTTCCAACCCCTTTAAGCTTCCAATCAGAGATATATCCCCTTCCACTTTGCAAAACTCGAGTGATAATACTCTAAGGCTAGTCAAGAACTGAATCGAAGCTGGTAGAGGAACACGTGATCTCTTTTTACGCATGTATTTTTCTCTATATCCTTCATATTTGAAAACTCTAAGTTCTTTCATCCCACCAAAGAAGTCTCCTGGGATTTTTATACACTCCCCATTGAGTTTCAACTGGAAAAGCCTAAGATATGGATAATCCAGGCCAGTAGGAAGCTCATCGATTACATCAGACATGATCGAGATTGCAATGGGATTTTTCAGTCCATTATCGTGTGGCCATGATTCCAACTTGCTCTCGTGTCTTACAAAATAAGAATGCTGCTCACCTGATGCGATTAATAAGCATACTTCCCGAACGATGTCATGCATTTTTACACACAAGTCATCGTTTTTGCCATTATCGCCACAATCGAGCAGTAAACTACGACTCTTTAGGTGGTTGACTAAAGCGAATACCCTGTTTCTTGCTTCTTCTAGGGTCAAATCGTCATCAAACAACTTGAGCCCTATTGAATATTTAACCAACTCCTCGATTGGAATACTTTCATCTTTTTTAAATAAGCTACAAAGCAGGAGTAAAGGCTGAGCTTTTGGAAAGCGGGTCCCTAAAAGGTTGTAACTCAAAGTTATACTTGAATGCACCTTTTCAAGCGTTTCGGTTGAGTTTTTTAGCTGCAGAAGTGCATCTTCCCAAACAGATTTCTCCGTCTCTGCTAGAGCCTTTCCCAGAGCTAAAACTGCAATAGGTTGACCTTTACATTCCTTTGCGACCTCTTTTGCAGTCTCATGTAGATCTGCATTCTCCACACAGTCTCCTGCCACATCTCGCAAAAGCTCCCACGCTTCTTCATTTGATAACATGTTGACTATAATGTCCTTCTGCCAGAAAAATATTCATGGCCATCAAAATCAATAGATATAAATGAAGGAATGCAAAGAAATTAATCAAACATATCTGACAAAGTAAGAGGCCAAACATCTAAAGGCACTCTGAATGCACCGGCAGTTAATTTATATTTGTTTGATTAATGACGACAACCTTGTACTCCCCCTGTCCCACAATAATGTTCACACTTGCCTTTTTGGTACGGCCTAGCGTAAGGTTCCCAAAATGGCAATTATGAACAGTTTTTTGAACAAGTTTGTCCTAGTAATGCTTGTACTAATACAAAAAAGAATAACTAATTTTTACCCACTTACATAATGAATAGTGTTTTTATGTCCTCAATCCACTTGAATTATTTACCCCTTCTATTATTATTTTTCCTTAATAAGCGTGCAAACACCCAACAACTCCATATGAGTTATTTGACCCGACCATCATTCTTTCTCTATCGTTGTTTTAATCTCTACCGGGGAAATAATACATACTGTATGTTGCTATTATGATGTACTAGTGTTACAACCATATGGAAATTGATTAGTCAAGCTTATCATTGATGCATCACAGATCTATTGAAAGTTGATCAACCCCCAGCTTTTAATTTCAAGCTTAATTTGGATACAGCTTATTTCCTTGTGATTGTATTGATCCACAAAGGAATCAATGAAGAACACTCTTTATTGGTGGTAAACTAGACTACTTACGTGATGGAAATCCTCTAATGCTCCGTCTGTCCCTAAATGAGTATCCATTTTTATTTGATTGACATATTTGAAGAAATTAACCTTTAAATAATTAGTAGCAAAATTTATCGATACATTAGAATCTTATATTTTTTATACGTCAATTCATTAATTCTATAAAATTGGGCATTACTTTAGGGTTGAATTAATTAAAGATTGGACACTCATTTAGGGACAAGGGACCATAACTTAAGACGAATGACAAGTGTTCAAGTTTACGGTATCGGTATATGAGGAGGGGATCACTAGAAAGCAAATACTCTCATGATTTATCATATATAACCCCTCAATCCAAAAAGGATAGAACCACCTTCGACACTCATGGTCAACTTGATTGATCTTCGACCAAAACTTTATGAAAAATCAATTATCTTCATCCTTCCCAAAATGAATGCCCAAATATTATTTAAAATTTCTCTTGAATCAATAAAAATTTAAGAATCTAATATTGAATTATGGATAGTTATGTTTTCATACATCTATGCTCAAAGTTCAATCAAGAAAGTCAAAATGTGACTACTCCCCTATCTTAAAATGATAGCCTCATTTTTCCTTCTTATTTGTTCTAGAAAGTTAATGTAACCTTTACATGTTGAGCCAGTCTTATGAAAAACCTGTTTTACACTAAGAGATGTGTAAAATATGTTTTACATTAAGAGATTATGTTTTACATTAAGGGATGAAAACAAGTTTTACACTAAAATGAGTGTAAAACAAGTTTTTCACTTAAATGTTTGAACAGAGCAAGTATGTGAAAACCCCTCTACCATTCAAACAGCAGATTCAAGTTAAGTTAACTAAATAGGCCAGCCACACAACAAGAGCTGCAGGTATTTAGAGGAAGAGAGGATTCTTAAATATATATATATATATATATATATATATATATATAGGGTCGCACTCCTGTGAGAACCATTTTATATGAGAACCGTGAGAACCAATCATAACCATTAGATTGGGAAAAAAATCAAGGGTCCAAATGTTAGATACATTGGATACACTTGGATACATTAGTTAATTTTCGAAAAACAATTGGATACATTAGTTTTTAACATAGTGTATCCAAGTGCAACACTTAGATACAATACTTATTAACCTATTGTATCCAAGTGTAATATCGAATTTTTTGTAATGTATCTAAGTGTATCAATTGTATCTAACATATGGACGCTTGATTTTTTTTCGAATCTAATGGTTATGATTGGTTCTCACGATATTTAGGTTCTCATTTGAGCACCTACCTATATATATATATATAGGGTTTTGTTAGGATACCCTCTTCAAGGGTAGGTTAACAAGTGACCCTATATTTTAAGACCAAAATATCCTTATTCCATTAGGTGAAACAAACTAGTTAAGAGGTCATAATTGTAAATAGATAAAGGTTGATGATTCATCATTCCACGCACATTACTGGCTTGCCTCTTCCAAAGTTTAATTAGCTTAATCATATCCAATTTTGTCCCCAAATTCACATCACCGCCTCCCCAAATTCACTCACAGCCCCCCTCTCCCTTACCTCTGTCAATGCCATAGTTATTAAAGGCCCAAGGCGCACCAAGGCGCAAAATGTGTGCCCGGAGCCTAGGCGCGCGCCTAGGCGCGCTTTTGATAACTATGGTGCATCCTGTTGTGGATATGGCCCTCCACTACTCAAGCAAACCCACAAGAACAATAAGAGCGCACAAACAAAGCACAAGAAATCAAAGCAGAAAAGACACAGAAATTGTTTACCCAGTTCGTCAATAGTTTGACTACGTCTGGGGGCACTACCAAGCCAGGATCTTGCACTATAATATGTTAAATCTGAGTTACAATGAGTATGGGGCGGAACATTGTTTATATAGCAAACCAAGAGTAAGACCTAAACCTAAACATAAGAGAAATCCTGAAAATCTGCACTTTCTCGGCATTCCAGGCACCCGCTTGAAGGGTACCAGGCGCCCGCTTACATACCAATCCAGGAACGGACCTTCTGTCCAAACCGGGCGCCCGCCTGGTCAATACCAGGCGCCCGCCTGGAACACTGCTCCAGATTTCCTTCTCCTTGTTCCTTTGAGGGATCTCTACTCCAACAATCCCATAGTTATTAAAAGCCCAAAGCGCACCAAGGCGCAAAAGGTGTGCCCGGAGCCTAGGCGCGAGCCTAGGCGCGCTTTTGATAACTATGGTCAATGCGTCTATTCATTTGTTTTACTACGCAACTGAGATTTGGTTTATTAATCTGCCTAAAAATTTGATCTTGGGTGAAGCTCCAAATCTCGTTTGCTGGAAAAAAATCTTTAAATTCTCAAATCTTTTTGATAGTGGCCGGGAAGCTCCTGAAAAATCTCATTAGTATGTCTAGTTTGATGATCATTCTTTTAAAAAATTATTCTTCGGTGGTATTTCATGTGGGTTTGGTTCTCTTAAGGTTCCAGGTTTCCTTTGATTATACTTGTGGCAATTTCTGTCGGGACTCTCACACCAGAATTTTTGACAACTCAATTTCTAGATCCATTGCAAAAACCCACCTAAGATTAGATCAATTGGATCGGGCTCTGGTGCTAGTTTATTATCTCATGAATTTGCTTTCTCTATTTGGTCCAGGCGGCAAAGAAAGAAATTGAGAGATGTCCCGCCGGAGGTGATAGTGGTAGGGAAGAACCGATGGCCATGCCAACAGGCAACTGATGAAGAGAGTAGAGCCGGTGGGGAAGATTGACGAAGATCATTGATGTAGGGGAGGGTGGATCATCAACCTTTATCTATTTACAATTTTGACCTCTTAACTAGTTTGTTTCACATAATAGAAATAAGGATATTTTTGTCCTAAAATATGGGGCCACTTGTTAACCTACCCTTGAAGAGGGTATCCTAACAAAACCCATATATATATATATATATATCTTGAACCAGCTTACTCTCTCTTTATCAACAATCTAATTCAACCCAATCTACAAATAAAAAAAAAATATATCTCTCTTCCACATGCACAATCTACAACCTCAACCAACCTCCTTTCTTTTCTTCCTTTATTCACAATCCAATGCAATCCAACCCAAATCAAAATATTTCTTATTTTTCTCTATTTTTAATTACGTATATTTTTAATTTAATTTTTACTTATTTATTCTTGTATAATTTTATATAATAATTTGCAATAATTTGAAAAGAGATTATTTTAACATCCAAATGAAAAAAATAGTCTCAACTGATAGAGAATAAAAAAAAATATATAGATTTTGATAAATTGTAATTATTTTTTCCTAATTATTAAATATATATATATATATATACATTTTTTTTTTGCAAAAATTATTTAATATATTTAAAAATAATAAAAAGTAATTACTAAAAAATAGTACTCCCTTCGTCCCTCTTTAACTTACAAAAAATTGTTGGGGTGCAACCTAAAGTCCTACATCGGCAATTGAGGAAACAATTGCAAGGTATATAAGAGCACCCACCCACCTTCATTAGTATGAGGCCTTTTGGGAGTTGACCAAAAAACAAATCCGTGCGGGCTGGGCCCAAAGCGGACAATATCATACTAATGTGGGAAAGTGGTGGTGGTGGTCGCGGTCCCTAAAAGTGGTATCAGAGCCATGGTTCGGATGGGCCCGGCCGGGTGGACCGTGTGTGTGCTTTATATGGTGGGGTTCCCCATGTGTGACATTTGCGAATGGAGTCTTGCAATCGAGGGCGATGGTGTTTCGCGGGTGATTGGTACAAGCTTTCGCCGATATGGGCCAGCGGAAACACTGCGGGCCATAGCGGTGTGGTCCTTGGTTTGAGGGAGGATTGTTGGGGTGCAACCCAAAGTCCCACATCGACAATTGAGGAAACAATTGCAAGGTATATAAGAGCACCCACCCACCTTCATTAGTATGAGGCCTTTTGGGAGTTGACCCAAAAACAAATCCGTGCGGGCTGGCCCAAAGCGGACAATATCATACTAATGTGGAAAGTGGTGGTGGTGGTCGCGGTCCCTACAAAAATGAGTTGGGCACATTAACTAAGGAAAAAGTGAAAAACGTGATGGGTTGTGAGTGTAGATGGTTGGCTGGGAGAGAAAGTGTGATGGAGAATAGTTAATGGATAGTTGGTGTGAGTATGACAAGTGGGTCCCACCATTTTAAAAGTATTACCCCCTCTGGTCCAAAATAACTGTCTTTTTTGCATTTGCACAACTCTTAAGAAATGTAATAATTATCATGACTTAGTGACAAAAGTTCCAACTTTACCCCTATTAAGTGTGCAACTTTCTTACATTAATATCTCACACTAAGATAATTAATAAAAGAGAACAAGTTTCAATGCAAGGATAAGAGAGACATTTAGCTCAAAAATGACAATTATTTTGGACCAAAATTTTGGTCCAAAAGTAACAGTTATTTTGGACCGGAGGGAGTAAAACATTTCTATTTTAGGATTTTGTAAGTTAAAATGGGACAACCAAATGGGTAATTTTTGTAGATTAATGAGGGATAGAGGGAGTATACTTCAAAATATCCACCAGCCGAGGCTGGTAGGTTGACATGTGTCCCACCAATCTTCCAAGAGAGATCTCGGTTCAGCAAACCGATTGCCGATCTCCCCAGAATTTTTATTTTCTTTTTATTCCAACCCTTTTGTTTTTTTGTGAGCAATCTTAGTGAAGATTGCCGATACCATCTGATTTTTTTTCAAAAAAATAATACTCCCTCCGTCCCAAAATGATCTTCGCGTTTGACTATTCAAACATTTTAAGGATTCGGAGACTTATTTCACTAGCCATGTTTTGTTTATGCAATTTTAAGCTTTAAGTTTAAATATTGTGAAGAAATTTTTGAGATAATGAGAAATGTCAAATGAGAAGTTCATTTTGGGATGGAGGGAGTAATAAAAAAAAAAACATTTTTCCTTTTCTGATATGATTATGAAACAAGAATTGAAATAGATACAGAACAAAAAAAGAGATGCAACAGACAGATTATTAATAGTAGTAGAAAACAAAAGTGAAGAGAGTGCTTACCTGCTCATGATACTGAAGGTGTGATCAAATCAGATTATGGTTGCTTTTTTCACCCTTTTTCTGCCCATAATTCCTACTCAAATTTTCTCTCTTTTTTTTTTTGGATCTGGAAAAAAAGGGATAAAGCTGAAATTAAATGTTCATCTGTTGGTTTCATATGGTGAGTTATACTTATATAAAATATATAAAAACCATCATGATTTTGACTTTCTTTTCAAGTACTAGACACGTCTTGTCCTTTTCTTATTTTTCCTTATTTTTCTCTCTTTCCTTCGATCCTTTTGTACACACGTGTGCGCACGCCCCAACACGTCTTCCTTTGTATTTTTTTTTTTTTTTTTAGGGTTAATGACAATTTAGGGCCTGAACTTCAGGGGTGCGTCTAAAAGGGGTCTCGGTTTTTTTTCTCGTTAGATCAGGGCTTAATATCTAAATTTTCGGCAGTTAAGAGCTTTTTGACGGAAATCGTTAGAAAAATCAGTTAAGTGCCATGTGCATGGCACGTGATCGACTAAATAGATGGATTTGTAATAAAATTTGTCAAATTGTAAATTTTAAAATTTGAAGGGTTAAATAAAAAACAAAACAAAACCCTACCCTCTCCCCCTTTAACGCATCTTCTTCTTCTTCTCTCTCATTCCAACGCATCTTCTTCCTCTCATCTCCTCCGGCGAAATTTTCCCCTCCCCTCCTCCGGCGTCCCCTCCTATTACTCCGGTTATGATCTGTGGCAGCCAGCGGTGATCTCCGGCGGCATGAGATGCGGAAAAGGCTGCCGGAATTCCGTGCTGTTCCTGGTGCTTTTGACTGCTCGAATCAGGGCGCCCCTTGTGGTGTTCGCTTTCTCGCCGGAATGTCGCCGGCGAACGATGACGTTGAAATGGGACTGCCGGCTAGACGGAGGCCAGTTGCGGCAAATCTGAAGGCCCGTTCCGGCCTCCTCAGACCACCAACTCAGTATAATGAATCCGAGTTTCTTGATTTTGATGTGAAAATGGGTGTCGGACAGAATCTGGGTTTCTTGATTTTTGATGTGGAAATCGAATCTGGGTTCTTGATTTTGATGTGGAAATCGAATTTGGATGTTGTTGGCTGTGGTGGTGGTCTTGCGTCGGATTAGTGGTGGTGTTTGCTGACATAGTGATGGGTGGCGGACTGGTGGAAATCGAATCTGGGTTTTTTTTTTTTTCCATAAAGATGAAATTTATGGGAATATATATATATATATATATATATTTAAAATAGTGATAATTACTTTATGTTGTTTTAAATTTGGTCAATGTAAAAAGTAATTTATTACTCTCAGTCCCATCCGAAATAAGATTCCTGGTCCCGACATGGGGATTAAGGAATAATAATCTTTATTATTAAAAGTTGTTTGAAAGTAGGTGTTGTGAGTATGAAGGAGAAAGAAAGTGGGTTGAGAATAATAAATGAAAAGTTGTTGTGAGTATGACAAATGAGTCCTACTAATAAAAAAAATAAAAGCTTTCCATTTTGGGATGTCCTATTTCGAGTGGGACACCCAAAATGGCAAAACATCATATTTCGAGTGGGACGGAGGGAGTATGTTCATAAAATAAAATTTAAATTTATTTATAATTTTCTTTATTTTAAATTTATTATTTAGAAATAATCTAAATCCTTATATATTTAATATAGCTATTAGATTAATTTTTTTAATAATTTTGATTTTTTTTAATAAATTTATTTTATATATGATAATTACTTATTTTATTATATACTTGATTATTTAGAAAAAAGATTATTTTTTTAGAAAAAATATTTATTTCATTTTTAAACCTTTTGAGTTTCAAAAATTTCACTAAAACCCTTACTAACTAATATTGTTACAAATCCATCCATTTAGTCGATCACGTGCCATGCACATGACACTTAACTGAATTTTCTAACGATTTCCGTCAAAAAGCCCTTAACTGTCGAAAAATAACCCTTTTGTCATTAACCCTTTTGTTTAATATTATCTCGTCCCATAGTATATCTCCACCATCTCATTTATACGGAGGTTAAAAAATGATAAAAGTAATGCAAGTATTATGAATATAAAAACAAAGTAGGAGAGAATAGTGAGTTGTGAGTATAAAAGTAAGTAGGGGAGAGAATAAGTAGGAGAAACAGTAAATATTCTTTGCCATTTTAAAAAATTGACATATACTATTTGATAAATTAAAAAGAAAGGTAGATATACTCCCTCCGTCCCATTTGAAGCTTCACCATTTTGGTGATGGCGCACAAATTAAGAAAAGTGATGTGTGTAAGAAGGGATGTGAGGGAAAAAGTTGGTGGGTATGACAAGTGGGGCCTATAATTTAAATATGTGAGAGGGAAAAGTTAGTGAGTATGACAAGTGGGCCCCATAATTTAAGTATGTGAGAGGAAGAAGTGAGTTGGTATGACAAGTGGGCCTACATTTTTTACTATTTTACTCTCTTTTCGTTGATTTTCATTATTATTGATTTAATTATTCAAATTATAATACTTATCAAAAACTTATTAATAATAGATTAATATAAATATGTTATAATATATTATTGTGTGGATGTTCTTTGAACCGGAAGTTTACAAGATAAGCTTTGCAAGATAAGCTTTCGTGAAGCTTACTAGGGAAATTTTGTAAATATTTTCAGGGAAGCTTATTAGGGAAGTTTGGTAAATATCTTCAAAGAAGCTTACTAAGGAAGCCTTACTAAATGATGGTGTTTATCCTTATGGAATCTTACAGAGGAAGCCAATTTTCACCTATAAATAGATGGAATCTTACAGAGGAAGCCAATTTCCACTTATAAATAGTAGGCTCTAGTTTTCATTTCAATACACCTCAAAATTTCCTAACTTCTATCTTTTTTTCATTTCAATACACCTCAGAATTTCCTAACTTCTATATTTTTCTCTCTTGTATACTCTCTATAATAGTCTTGAAATAAAATATTTTCTATTAAATTCTGCTCTTAATTCTCCAGTTTTATAACAATATATTATTAGTAACAATTTTTAATTTTTCGTTAGAATAATTAAGTTAAATAAAAATTACTACTTAAAGTTCTTTTATACTAACGTACGAAAAATGGGGAGATTTATTCCAAAACAGAGGCAGTACTAGATAGATATGAGTATTTTACATTGTCAAAATTAGTCCGCCCGTTTTTATCGGGCGCATTTAGGTAACATTAATGTTTGATCCAAATTCACTTTTATTGACCGTCCAAAATTTACATTCAAAAATTTCAAAATTTACATTCAAAAATTAACTGAGACTATTTTTTAAACAGTAAAAGTATTACCAACTCTACTACACAAGGATCAAACATCTTATTAACTTGGGTAACATAAGCTCTTACCTTCAGTAAGTTAGGAAAGTCAAAACTTCAATTTTCCTCCTCTGTTATATTTTAAAATTCAAGTTGATAAAAACAAAATTATGATCCTGCTAGTGACATGTCAAATGGAGGAATTAGCTTGAACCCAAAATAAGTGACATATTTATGACCTAGAACAACAAAAGGTGAACCTTAAATTACATGAGAACCAGTACAACATGTTACACATTACAACTATGTCACACCATTTTTTGTACACACATAAATAAACCTGACAGACAATCTGCTAATGCTTTCTTTCCCATTTGCCTTCGCGTCTACCCCCACCATCTCGTTCTCTACGCTCCACCATCTGCCTCGACTTGCTTCCCCTTGACCCGTGTCTCTGACCCGACCCGTATCCGCCTTCTAAGGCTGACACTGAATCTGGGTCACCCATACTGCCCGTGTCGCCCGAGTCCCTACTTCCATCGAAATTTTCTTCGTAACTACTGCCACCTTCGTCTTGTCGGTCACGTGATTGTAGAATGGTGGGAGGCTGTTGACCAGAAAATTGGCGGGACCCAGTCAAAACAACTGTTGGCATTGATGAACTAGGGTTTGAAATGTCGCCACTGCTTGTTGATCGTCCATTATCCCTTTCACGGTATCTGTCTCGAGGCCGACTGCACATATTATCAACCAAAAAGAACAAAAAAATCAACTTAATTCAATGCATCAATCTTGAGAAGGGGCCTAAAATAAATTTGAAAAAAAAAATAATCCTATCTATCGAGTCCCAATAATGATTTCTTAGAAAACCATCAATGCAAAATAGAAAGATGCATGGAGTAGAGTCCTCCATTATGAGCACCGAAACTATCCATGGAGAGGACTCTCTAGAACCGGAAAGGCCGGTCCCCAGAGGCAGACCTATGATACTCAATAGGGTGCAAGTGCACCCACTTAAAAGAAAATTTTGGGGGGAAATTAGTTCCTCCATAAGTTAAAAGAAGTCTTGTTTTTATAGGGATTAAGGTTTATAATTTAGGGTTTAAGGTTAAGGGTTTAAAAACATGACTTTTTATAACTTATGGAGAAACAAGTTTCCCACAAAACCTGCTCCCCACTTAATCAGACGTTTGTCTAGTTCTGTAGATAAACGTGTTACGATTTTAACTTTCTTGTGTGAGTTCAAGTCCTACAACAAGCATTATTTTTTCACAATTACAGTTTTTTTTTTTTTAAAGGATTCACAATTACATTTTGATACTACATAGTGTAATTTGTGCACCCAATTAAAAAACGTCCTGGGTCCACCACTCTGTGCCCTAAGTACTCCTATTGCAATAGGAAACTCTAAGGTAATTTCTTACACACAAACAACCTCAACGCTATGCTGTACCCCAACTACCAACTGATTACCTGGTCCTTCCAACTATCCTAGGCTGTACTCGGGTTTGGGAGTAAACAATCAAAACCATCCATCATGAGCCTATACTTTACCTTATAGCCTCAAACAAAACCTGTGATCTCACTAACAAACCCTTCAGGACATGTTTTCTCCATTCACTTCTGCACCCCTGGCTTTCATTCGTAACCTTAGGAACATTGTGGTTACATCTACCTCTCACTCTAACATTTTAACTACGACTCTTTTCTTAGGATTTAAATCATAAATGTCTGCAAGCTAAAAGTTTCAGAAACTACACGAACAACCAAGATGGATATGGATTCAAAGTAACTAAACAGTCCTTCCATGTAAAGAGACAACTTCTATATTCGAGATGTTTCACTTTAAAGAGTCCACACAAATGTACATCTCTACCTTCCACTTACTTTTAGCTTTGACCCCCGGAGATGATTTAATCGTCTTGAGTACTCTCAATCATTTTTGTAACTAAGACCTGCTCTTCGTATAATACTATTCCATTGATTATCAGATTTTTGAGAAGTGGACTCTCTGTCCCGGAATAAATGTCCTACTTTCCATTTTCGTTTGTCCCAAAAATAAATGTCGTCTCACTAAAAATAGGGTATAGAGTTTGGTGATCTTCCTACACCACCCATTCTAATAGGCACAAGCATTGCAATGCCGTAGGAGGTGTCACTCCACCCATATGAAAAGATTGAAGCAGTCAAGGAAACACAACTAAAAGCTTAAAAACAACTTGTCAACTATGACATTTATTCCGGGACAGAGGGAGTAGTTTTTAGCTTTTAGTTGTAATAAATGAAAGCGATGAGATAGCAGAAATGTGATTGAAAAAGGCTATACCTACACAGGTTTACAGAGACAGGATCGTACACTTCACAACTTGTCTTTGGAAATATCTATGGATGGTTAAGAGGGTGTGTTCCTTGAGAACGCATACCTAAATAGATTTAGGGTGATAAAAAGCAAATTTAGGGTGTCTATCTCTCGAGATTCTTAAAGGTGGTCGCATATTCTACTAGATGATATCCATCGATAGGAATTTTCCTAAGACTTCAAAAGTCGTTTTGCGAACTTCCTCTTTGCAACCATTTCCATTCATTTTACCTGTTTTCCGCGTAGACAAGCTTGTCACATACTCCTGCCGTCCCACTATAAGTTACAGTCGTTACCCAAATGGGTGTCCCACTAAAAATTACAATTTCCCAAAATGGAAACTTTAAAATACTTCTTTATTTGATGGAACCGACTTGCATACTCACGACAACTAT
The DNA here is from genome assembly GCA_026119855.1 of Campanula takesimana. Classification (NCBI taxonomy): domain Eukaryota; kingdom Viridiplantae; phylum Streptophyta; class Magnoliopsida; order Asterales; family Campanulaceae; genus Campanula; species Campanula takesimana. The sequence goes on along the minus strand of JAOWBW010000815.1, from coordinate 259,591 downwards.
CCATTTACTATTCCCTAACCCCCACCTTCTCTCTCCCACTTCATTTTCCATAATCACAACACTTACAACACTTCATTTTCTTAATCCCCGTGTCCAAAACACAAGTGTAACTTATAATGGCACGGAGCGAGTATTCACTTTCATTAAACATTCAATGATTAGAAAGATCAGATCTTTCTTTCCATCATTTCGCTAAAGAAAAAACGTAGGTTTTTTTGGGTCTACGAGTGTTACCTTCAGTGTATTCCCAACCGACAGATACACAAACTCATCAAAAATTAAGACAATAAAAGAGATGGATCCATCCTTTCACGTGACAAGTCAACCTAAACTAAGGCGCACCCTATTTGCATCCAAAACTGAACACCATGTGAAGCAAGCTAGCATAACGAGGAAACATATGCGATCAACAATACTAGAATCAAAGACCTTATCAACTCAGAGATCTGATTTCATATTATAGTTAACAGCTCATGTGTAACTGTTGGTGAAAGCTTAATAATGCTTCTATGCTTCAAAACCACAGTTTTCCTGCTTTACTTTTATCATCCAAACAGCTGACTTTATCAAGTTTAAGCAAATAATCTGTCAAGATTATCCATCGTGCATGAACGCCTTTTTTTTTTTTTTTCCATCGACTTTGGAGGTTATGTACAAGGCTACCAACAAACTTCCATGAGTCTTGAGTTAGTCTCCCAGATAGACTTCCCCTTCAAAGTCACATGACATAAGTCGGAAAAGAACTCTTTGATCAACCGTGATTATATTTAAGAGGGAGCATTTCAAAGAATTCTTGCTTCTCTTATTCAGAATGACTGGACCCCTTTTCCTCTCACGACTTCTCACCTTTCTTCTTTTCCGTACTTTTGTTGTTCTGTCTTCTACTTATATTTCCATCATCTCCCAATTGGAGGTTTACCAATTTTCTGATGCTGAATCCTCCCCTGCTCAACAAAATTGGTTTTCTATCATAATGATCTGGAGACAGATACTAGAGATGACTGCCTTCAGAGAGAAAAGTTAGACTAAGAAGGATTTCTTTCATATTCCCTCCGTCCCAAAATGATAGTCCCATTTCTCTTTTTCATTTGTTCCGGAAAGTTAGTCCCTTTTCCAAAATTAAGACTTCAAAATCACTGAATTCCCAAAATTTATAATGTAACCTTACAATGTTTGAAAAGTCAAACGGGACTATCAATTTTGGATGGAAGGAGTATTATAGTAAAAGATACATTAACCACAAAGTACCAGCAAAATAGAAATGCAAACAGCTTCATGTTATTAAACAGCATGCTATGAGCAGGAACGGAACTTAGCTGAAGGAGACATGCGATAACATGAACTATTTATTATCAAGCTACCAACACATAATATGTTTTTACCTTTAACTTTTGTTAATTCATGTAATCCAATCGAAAGATTTAAGAGGAGTGATTTTCTAGGCCCAGCAGACGACCAAAGGCTACTATATTATTTTACTTTCAACTAACAAATTTTCAGATCTCCACTTCAAAAGATATTGTAGTTAAGACACGTAAAACATTGTTTAAAAAACAATAGCAATCCAAAGACATTAGTAGGCCCTTCACACCATGGATGTTGATCGAAATGTTTGCGATAACATTGGCATGGTTATCTTGTAGTGTCTTAAATGAGTATCATAAGAAATCTCAAGAAATTCTTGAGAATGTTGTAGATGAGAGAGTATCTCATATTACAAGAATTCAGTTGTTAACCTGGATGTAAAGGGCCCAACAACTCCAAACAATCTTCAGGAGCTTCAGGCAAAGGTATCACATAAAGAAACGTATAAGGTGCTCCCTGAATCCAGTGAGCTGATTCATTCCACTATTCACATATACACACATACCTTGGATCATGTCTATCTCTTGGAAAACCAAAGCTAACAATGACAGGCACACATCCAATGCATTGTACGTAACGGAAACATAGTTCATGCATTTTATGGGTTTTGGATGATTTTGAAACATACCTACTATGAGTAGAGGAAGAAAAATCCCTTCTTGATTGTCGAAGCCCCGGCTCCGCTTGCTCTAGATCACGTTGCAATTCTCTCTGCATGAAATAAATATCTTCAACGTTAGTTTTCACCCTAACAGCTGCAAAAATTTATGATGCAAACCTTTATAGTTGAATCACACATACTGCATAGTTATGGGTGTTATAGCTCGTATATGTTGAGGAAGTCATTCCAATTCATAATCACTTGCTTACGCAGAATTTGTAACAAAAAAATGCATAATACTCCCTCCGTCCCACCTCACTTGAGACTTATTTCCATTTTGGTCCGTCCCACTTCACTTGAGACTCCCCAAAATAGCCATCTTTTAATTATTTTATATTCAAACTACCCCACCACTCATTCTCTCTCTTCATTTTCCACCACTCAATTTATTCAACAACACTACTATTTATCCCACTCATTCTCTCTCTTCATTTTCTACCACACATTTTCTTTACTTTATTCTTTTTCTTTAGTTATTGTGCCCACCTCTTAGGTCTCAAGTGAGGTGGGACGGAGGGAGTATACTAAAGATGTAGGCTTGACACCCCCCTGATGCATGCACAAGAGATGGAAAGCCAACAGTCATTGATTAGGATACGTTTCAACTACTCTTTTGGATAAGTATATTATTAATTATGTCATTTAATTTTGCGGTCATTGTAATGCCTATAAAAGGCTAAGCTGAATAATGGAATAGACATCCAAGTTTTAAGGAAAAAGAAAGTATTAGGGAGTTTAGGGAATTCTCAATAAAAAATTCATACTTCTATCTTTTTAGCAATTATCTCTCTCTCTCTCTCTCTCTCTCTCTCTCTCTCTCTCTCTTTTCCCATCCACTTTCCAACCAACAACATAGCCAAAAACCTGTTCCAAATACTCTTTCCCAGCCCGAACGCCCGTGACGATCTATCTCAAAATCAGCCCATAACCTTGGTTCCATTGCCGGCGTCATGGGCGATTATTTTTTATCAAAGGAGGATGTTTCTAGTATGAAGGAATCCATCACCCGTATGGAAATGATGATAGCAAAATTACTTGAAGATAGAGGCATATCTCCAGCTGTAGAAATCACCCCTGCTAATTACCAAGAGGCGGACACATATGCTACCATGAATCACACTGCGAGTAATGACCAAGGGCCACAATTTGAATTTCCCCTGTCCAAACAGCCGTCTCTGCCTCCTATGGCCTCAAACATACCACCAGCAACACCACCACCACCAGTAACTCCACTACCACCACACACAAGTACGTCTCCGACACTCTTAACTTTTCCCGCACATATAAAACTGTTTTCCAAGGAAGATGACAAGAAAGAAGGAGGATTTGACAACCACACGGAGCCTGTTGTTTTCTTTTGCACTATGGTTGGCCTTCATCACCACAATACAGTCCAAGTGCTATTACAATTATCAGAAACTTCTTTACTTGGAATGAACGATTGCGGGAGCATTCACCATTTCATCGACTTCAAAACTACTTGCTCACTCGGGTTTCCAGTCACAACTTGCGTGACAGTGGTGAATGGCCAAAACGTTCATTCCACAAGTGTTTGTGATCAAGGAATTATGGTGACGTGGGCACGGGAACCACCTCCAGAACCATCTCCTGCCAACATCTTCTTCAACCCTGTGCATCTTCCAATCTTTAATGAGCAACCTAATTTTTTGAACTCTTTTGAAATGAAGCAGCAACTTAGAAAAAAATTGCTGCGTAGCGACCTCACTTTCCAAACTTCAAGCTTGATGTCAATGGAGGGAGTAATGATGCATGCACAAGAGATGGAAAGCCAACAGCCATTGATTAGGATAAGTTTTAACTACTCTTTTGGATAAGTATATTATTAATTATGTCATTTAATTTTGCGGTCATTGTAATGCGTAAAAAAGGCTAAGCTGAATAATGGAATAGACATCCAAGTTTTAAGGAAAAAGAAAGTATTAGGGAGTTTGGGGAATTCTCAATAAAAAATTCCTACTTCTATCTTTTTAGCAATTATCTCTCTCTCTCTCTCTCTTTTTTCCCAGCCACTTTCCAAAACATAGCCAAAAAGCTGTTCCAAATACTCTTTCCCAGCCCGAAGGCCCGTGACGATCTATCTCAAAATCAGCCCATAACACCACCAACCAACCCCCCCCCCCCCCCCAACAAAACAAAAAAACCCACAATTTTTTTAGAATTTCATGAGGAAAGGGGAGAAGGAAATCCCAATCTGAATGTAGTACATATGGGTTTTGGGTTTGAATATCTCTATATATTAAAAAAAATAATAATAAATAAAATGCCAACTGTCCTGCAAGAGTTAGGGAAAATCACTGAAATATGCAACGTACTGGGTGTTAAAAGCCAATTAATGCAACGTAGTGCTTACTTTTGAAAATAGACAACGTACTTGCTTATTGTGTATCAAATAATGCAACGTAATAACTTTTTAGCCTCTACTACGTTGCATTAATTGATACAACTTACTTCAAGTACGTTTGTCAAATTGTTCGAATTTTCCATTATTTGATACAACTACTTCAAGTACGTTTCACAATGTAAGAAATCGCTACTACGTTGCATTAATTGATATAAATCGGACACTACGTTGCATAAATTGGTCGTTTGCCCCTGCAAGTTACATATGCCATCTGATTTGGAATCTTTTGAGTGTGTGTAGTATTGGAATGACATTTTTGGTGACTAACGCATTTCATGTGCACTTAAAGACAAATATAGCTTGGATATAAACTTCTGCAATTATGGTGCAATAGAAAACATATGTATTACATGTGATTAAGTTTGTGCATAATCAGAATGCAGTTTAAGGTGGAAATGTGCTCCAAGGTTCAAAACTATTAAAGCTGGAAAGTTTTCCAGGGTATAAACTATGAAAAGGATAGTAACTGGGTTAGCCCAATGCAAAGAATCAATACAATAGCTATGCATATAGTCAATGATTGCCTAATCTTGCCTGTGTTTGTTTTTCCTTCTCCATATCCAGGAGGTGCCGCAATTCTCTAGTTTTTGCACGTTCAACTTCCAAGAGCCGTTGTCTCTCAATCTCCTTTTCTGCTTCACTAGTTCTCTCTCTAAAATAAAAGGCAATCCATTAATCGACCATACAATGTTTTATATTCAAGCAAATATGTAGCTATGAACGAAAAAACAAAACCTATCAAGTTCCTGAAGAAGTTCGGATTCATGCACAGCTGCCTCTTCCAAATACTTTTGGCGGGCACGTCTCATGAGTAACTTCTTTTGCCGACGGGCTATGATCTCTTCTTTGAGTCTGCTCTTTTCTCTGGTCATGTATGAAATATTCAAAGATTACAAGGAGAATTAGCTCTAGATCAATAAAATTTATATGTTAAAGAAGAAAAACTCCGATATAACCACAGAAATGTCCATGGTCTTGAGCCAGTGGAAAGAAAACGTAAAGAGATTAGAACAAAATAATTTAGACACTAATACGCTCCAGCCATACAACCATGGCATATGCTTCCTCTGATTACAGCATAGAGATAAAACACGTTATATTCTAATAGCTGACATGAAAGGTCATCAAACAGCAAGAATTTTCACTCGTAAGACTGAAAATTCTTGCTGTTTGATGAATGCACAATATTTTGCTTCTGCACCATCCTTCCCAAAATAAATGTTGCATTTTGACTTTTATGGTCAACTTGATAAAACTTTGACCAATGAGTTAAAAAAAAATACTATCCTCATCTAAATTATTTATTCCCCATAACAATGTGCACAAATTTCCCTTTTGGGCGCCCCATTGATAAGTGACACTTTCCTTAAATGGAAATTTATTTATTTCTTTATTCAATGTGACCCACTTGTCATACTGACAACAACTATTTCCAACCCCATTTTCTCTCTCCTATCTAACTTTTCATACTCACAACAACTACCCACTACTATTACCTTCTTAATTCCTGTGCACACCCAAAATTGTGCACATTGTTATGGGACGGAGGAGTATTTGTCATAGATAAACCATTAGAAATATTACCAAAAAATGAATTTCAGGAAGATAATTTTTAAAATCAAGTGTTGGTCAAAGTTCAATCAAGTTGACAAAGAAAGTCAAATCGAAATATTTATTATGGAATGGAAGTAGTAAAAGAGAAGATAAAATGTTGGACGAGCCAGTAGACCTGATTGCTGTTTTATTAGACGCTCAACTATAACTATAACTAAAATAAAAACCAGTTGATATCATCATTGCCACATGTCAACACCATATTAAAAAAATTCCCGCTTAAATGGTTTGATGACATCATTTATTTATTACTCTTATTTGGTAATGGAGACACCCCGCATTCGTTCAGCTTACGAGGTGGTGAATACCACCTGCTGTATTTGCGTTATCCCTTCCTTTTTTTTTCTTTGTTTTTTTTGGAATTTGCACTAACCTCTCATCTCTAAAAAAATTGTAATAACCCTTTGCTCTCTTTCAAGTATATATTTATAATATTCAAAAATTAATCCAGCATAAAAAGAATAGTATATACTCTCTCTGTCCCAAATTAAATAATCATTTTTGTATTCAAATGAATGATTTTTTGAAACTTTTATATTAAAAACAAATACTTTGTTCCTAAATGATTTTTTAAATTTTCTTTTTTAGGGTTCATTATATTTTTGCAAAATTACAATTTGAAAGAGAATAGCAAGAATATTTATGTTTTTTTGATTAAAAGTTAATATTTTGACTTTAAAATTTAAAATGGTCAATCATTTTAAGACATAGAAAGTATTAAAGATGGAAAATGCCCCATTCATATTTGAATGATTACCGTATTCATAATCAAATTAAATAATAAAAAAAATCGTTCCTTGAATGAACATTAACTTTAAATTTTAAGAAACTTTTAGTAAAGTGGACATCAATGATTTTTAGTAACTTATTTAATATTTAACCTTAATACAATCACAGATATAACATTATATTTTTAAGTGTAAATTAGATAATAATAATCATAAATGGAGATTTAGTACATTCATCAAAAATTTGATATTCATTCATATACATTTATTTTCTTTATAAAAGTGGTCATTTGTTTAAGTACTCGAATTGCATTTCTATGATATGAAGAATAACTAATTTTTTATATTTTACAATGTTTAAAAAAAATAGTAATTCCTTACTAATTTGTTTAGTAAATTTATTTTGGTAATGTATGTTTAATTTTTAAAATGAACATTAAAACAAACTTTTTAAAAAAATGAATTGCTATTAATAATTAGTTTAATAAATTTATCAAGATAAATTAATTTCGAAATCATCAACCAGTTTCTTTGGTTTGATTTCATTTATTTGTTAATTAAGTTGTATTCATAGCTTCTTGGGTTGGTGCAAACATTACTGTAGAAGCGTCTAAGTCCAAAGTATTTCCAAAGAGTTGATACTTTTAAAGTTTTGGTAATATTTTCAAAGAAAATTGAAGAGACTTGCAAATAACTTGAATAAATTTTAAATAATTACGAAGAGATTTGATAATAAAGAAGCATACTAACAATAAAATAAATGAAATTACGCAACTTCTCAATTTTGAACTCTTTGTTTGAAATGAATGAAATAAATGTGTTATGTTACTGTAATACCAAAGTTTCAATTTTTATTTGTAAATTGAGTTTTTTTATTTTACTAATTATAGATAAAAGGCTACATCAAATAGCCTATATAGGCTAACACATGACCTTAATAGGATTCGAACTCCCTACTTCCACTATGGAAGCTAATACCGGATACCATGAGAATTAAAGTTCTTTAGTTTATGTTACAATAATACTCACAAACTTTAAAAATAAAGTGATTTGGTAATGTTTATTTGTATGTTGCGTTCGTAAATTTTAATATTGATTATTGATTATCCAATCAACGATTATCAAATAAATTTATATTTTATTTTTTTTTGATAATTTTTGCCATTGCTCAGTAAATATAAATACACTAAATTTTAAAGTCCTAATGTGCGTACTCCTATAGCTTTATTGACATTTATCCTTTCTATATATAAATTTATTCATTTTCCATTACAACAAGTAATGTTTAAATTGGATAAAAAAAATTACATGGACAAGATGCCTTTTTATACGAGGAGGGATTCATTCATTAAAAACAAATACGTAGTAGTTAACAACAAAATTTAGACACCGTGAATAGCACGGGTATTAACCTAGTTATTAATATATCGAAGTGACTAGGTAAGGGGGGTAAATGAAGAAACTCTTATCATTATATTACTCACCCCTATTTTTCCAAGAATATGGATTCAAAGATTTAAATGATATATTGCTTGGATTTCACAAACTTCCAACATTATGGGAAGATTCAAACCCTTAGGATACCACTATTACAAACGAAAATGAGAAATGAGCACACAAGTAGTCATTAGAGAGATTAGTAACAATGGTGCTTACAGATTCCGAATCTCATCCTTGATTTCCTTGAGGCGATTATCATCTTTCACATAACCTGAATTGCATGAAGTTCCATAGAGATATTAGCAGATAAGAATAATGCATAATAAGTTGGTCCAGAATTTTTCAGAACATATTACTAAAATATGATAGGTGAATGCTGATGATATAAATAATTACTTGCTAGGAAAGGAAGCTTATTTAAATCTTTCAAATCATTAGAGGTGTCCTGCAGTGAATGTTCTTGTCGCAGAAGATCCATTTCAAGTTCGGCCTCCTCGATTTCCTGCAACACAATCAGTTGTTTATACATATCAACAAGATAGAAAGAATGCATCTTGATGCTGCCAAGGCTTACCATGAACTTTTCATCATTTTTTTCTGAGAAATAATCGAAGTACGAATGGACTGAAGTCAAGTTGGCAATGACCTGTCAAAAACATTAAATTTCTAAAATGTAAGGAAAGTTGTTAAATTTAGAAGAAAGGCATCTACACTAGAATCCATACAAAACCAGCGCGAAAAGGAAATAACTTTCAAATTCCACCTCCAAATTTAAGCAGAAGGGATAAAAGACCAATATAAGCAGTTGATCACTCCACTTTTCCCTGACTGTTTTTCGTAGTAATATGCAAATATAATCTGGAACTTCAAATACTCTTAATAAAAGTAAAAGGAAAGACATGCCTATAAAGACTCAGAATTTGCTCCTGTGGAAAGGCGACAAACGAGATAGAAGCCTCAACTAAACCGCACAAGGTTTGAGCTAAATTTGCTTTTAACAAACAATACACTTCCTACAATCAGAACTCTGTACAGTCAGTCTCTGAGGGAAAACGATGGCATCTAAAAGGGGTCCTACATAAGGCATACTATAGGCTGATCTTAGTTCATAACCTTCAATCCATATTACGGTTTAATATGTTGATGTAGAACAGAACTAGGGAAGGGGTCAAGTTCGTTATCGTACGAACGGACGGGTGACTGATATCGTTCAATCGGACGAAGAAACAACCCAAAACAACAACTAAATTGCTGTCTTGAAAAAGAAAGATAAAATCTGAATTTATTTGCTGAAAACTTGCTCCGGAATACATGATTATTCTGCCCTTATATAGGCTGCAATATGGAGCTGAATACATGAACTTTATGGATAAGAAAAGAAGAGAAAAAGACTAGATAAAGATAAAGAGAGATAGGAAAAGACTAGATAAAGATAAGTTGATGAATCTGGATGTGAATGTGACTTTTGAGCTATCAGATCAGATCTGATCTCTGATGTACCGCATCATTCCCTTCCACTTGTTTGACAATCCGTCCCGGAGTTGTCTTTTGAAAAGCAGATATCATCATCGTAGAATGCTTATGATCAGGTAAATAACATATGCATGCATGATCGATAATCTTCTTGAAGATTTTGAATGCACCTATCTTGCAAGAATCAAGTCTGTGATGTACTCCTCCTGGTTCTTTGCTGAAATAAACCATTACTTTATCCCCAACCTGGTAAAGCTTCACACAACATTGTTGATGAGCTGTGGTCTTGTAGCGTTCAGTCGCCTCCTTTAACTTCTTCCTTACTTTAGCGGTGGTATCCACAAGGTAATGAGCCAATAAATCACTAATTGACGATGCTCTTATGTAACCATTCACGAACCGTGACATGCGTGCGGCTCGATGTTGTTCGTCATTATAGGATAACACATCTAGAGCTAATGCGAAATCCCACATCTTCTTCTTTTCAATCAACAATGGAATCTCCTTGTCATAATCAGGTTTAGCAACTAAGGCATAAGCACCACCATTTTCTTCACCATTTTCTTTCACATCCGCCATAGAAGAACCACAAGAATGAGAGATAGAAACGAGTGTCTGCCCTTCCACTTTAGAAGGTAACTTCGGACTACTTATCGGAGCAACAACAATCCTTTTCCCCTTCCACTGAAACAAGTGGATATTATCACGTCCTCGATGAATGGCATCAACGTCAAATTGCCACGGCCGTCCTAATAATACCTGACATGCATCCATATCCACAACATCACAGTAGACATTATCAGAATAAAACTTACCCATGGCCAATGGCACTTTACAAATACGAGTCACCTGCAATTTTGGGCCCTTTTGAATCCAACCAATCTGATACGGAGTTGGGTGTGGCTCAGTTGGAAGCTGCAACTGGTCGATCAACTTTTGAGAAACCAAATTCTCACAGCTACAACTATCAATAATCAAGCTACAAATCGTCTCCCCTACTCGACATTTCGCCTGAAAAATACGTCTTCGCTGACTCGGATCTTCCTGCTTAGGTGAACAAAGAGTCCGTTGCACAACACATACGAACTCACCATTTTCATCACCACATACATCATCAGCATCATATTCTTCCTCCTCAACACCAAGGTCTTTCTGATCTTCTTCGGGAATAGCATCGACCACGTGCACAGGTTTGCGGGTTGGACACTCGTTAGACTTGTGCCCAAGCTGGTTGCACCTGTAACATTTTGGTTGTTGGTATGTGCTGGAACGTGGTTCTCCATGAGTCTTGCGAGTCACTGGTGGACCAGTTTTAGTCTCTTGTACTGATGAACTAGCAAGTACATGCGTTGAAGCTGTGCCAGTTTGATATGTGTGCTGAGTCTCGAATGGAGGTTTTCGGGTATATGTAAAGCGAAGGGGTGGCTTAGATAATCGAGCCTCAGCTCGGGCTGCTATCTCTCGTGCATCCGACAAAGACATAATAGTCTGGACACCAATACGGTCCTGAATTTCTGGTTTGAGTCCTCTAACATATCGAGCAACCTGCTGGTCATCATCTTCCCGTATACTACATCGAGCTGTCAATCTTAGAAATTCTTCTGTATAGTCTGCTACTGACCGATTGCCTTGATAACAATCAAGCAATTGGCGATAGAGACTTTGAGTATAATCCCGCGGAAGAAATCTTTGCTGCAGTAGTTCCTTCATCAAAGGCCAATCTCGAACTGGAGGTTGGTGAAGCCTATAACGCTCTTCTCGCAGATTTTCCCACCAAGCTCCTGCACCTCCACGCAATTTGTATGCAACAATGGCTACCTTTCTATCTTCACTAACTTCCATGATTTCAAAGAACCTTTCAACTTCGTTAAGCCAATCAAGAAATGATTCGATCTCCAAACTCCCATTAAAAACTGGAATTTCAGCTTTGATTCGATACCCATCATAATCATCTCGTCTAGGGAAATGACCTTGAAATGGTTGAAAAGCAGCAGCAGGGTCACGAGCAGGCTGATGCACAAAACCAGGGGCTGGTTCATGCGCTGCAGCATGTTGACGTGTTGCTGGATTGTCACGTTGTTGTCCGCCAAGTTGAAGAGCAGCCATAAGTTGATGAATCGAAGCACGAGTCTCCTGTAAGCCTTCTTCGAGAGCTGTGAATCGCTGCTCAAAGGCTTCATTACGAGTGGGTTCTTCTGCCATGATGAAAATCTGACAGAACCTGGACCGCAATCTATAGAAAAACTGCGTGAACCTTAGCTCTGAATACCAACTGATGTAGAACAGAACTAGGGAAGGGGTCAAGTTCGTTATCGTACGAACGGACGGGTGACTGATATCGTTCAATCGGACGAAGAAACAACCCAAAACAACAACTAAATTGCTGTCTTGAAAAAGAAAGATAAAATCTGAATTTATTTGCTGAAAACTTGCTCCGGAATACATGATTATTCTGCCCTTATATAGGCTGCAATATGGAGCTGAATACATGAACTTTATGGATAAGAAAAGAAGAGAAAAAGACTAGATAAAGATAAAGAGAGATAGGAAAAGACTAGATAAAGATAAGTTGATGAATCTGGATGTGAATGTGACTTTTGAGCTATCAGATCAGATCTGATCTCTGATGTACCGCATCATATGTTCAGCAAATTTCCTGCATCTTGGAAAATATATTAAATCATAAATCTTATATGAAATTCAGTACATCATGTCTTCAGTTGAATTTACAATAACTGACTTGAAATCAGTGTTCTAGGCGGCCGCTAGGCGGCGGAGCAGCGCCTAGCGCCTAGAGCGCCTAGGCGGGGCGGAGGCGGGGCCGAGAAATTATCGCATTTTTAATGTTTTTTTATAAATATATTAATCTATGTATATATATATGTGTGTGTGTTTTTTTTTTTCAAATGAATACATATTTGTATTTATTTATCCAAAAATAGTGCCACATATTTTTATTGTCAAACATTAATAATTAAACTAATTAAAAAAAAGATCATAACTAAGATGGCCCAACCCATTTTAGATGGTTTATAAGGAAACCCATTTATTCAACCCAATAAATTTTACCATAATTGGCCCACTCCATTTAATTTGGCCCACTCCATATTAGTCTTGGAAACCCTAAATAAAAAAACCCTAGCCTTCACTCTTCTCACTTTTGTTCTCAGTCTCAACTCAACTCTCACGCCTCTTTCTTTCCTACGCATAGACTGAGCGCCGACGTCCCTCTCTTTCTTTCCCTTCTCTCACGACTCTCGTTCTTTCCCTTCTCTCTCTCTCTTTCTTTCCCTGCCCTCTCTTTTATCGTCGCCGATCGAGCTTCCGACGACGACGACCACCGGCCGATCTGAGGCAGTCGGCGGCACCTAGACTGCCTAAACGACGCGTAGGACGCCTAATCGGTGCCCAAGTCCGCCAATACCGCCTAGCCCGCCTAGGCGGCGCCTAGTTCCGCCTAGCGCCTAATCTGGCCGACTTGCCGAAAGTCGCGGCGGCACCACCCCGACTAGCGCCTAGGCACCGCCTAGGCGCCCGTCTTTTAGAACACTGCTTGAAATTGGAAGATAAAACATGTCTCTACTAAGACAGTTTCATGGTTGCCCTATACATAATGGACTCTCTTGGCTTATTAGTAGCAAGTTCGGTAAACATGAGTAGTTTGGCTGCAAAAATAGGTGACTATACATTGATAGCCCACATATAAGTTACTGCTGAATGTCATAGTAATTCAACTATTTCAGTATCCTTATCGATGTTAATTTTGCCTTCCTGCCGTTTTGTTGGAACAGTTCTATTTTTCTCATGGAATGCAATATATGTCAAATTATACATTCAGTTTTAAGGTACAGAGAGACTATCCTGGATGGTGCTGCAGAGGCAACCACAATGCAGACATTGACATTAACATTTGACTCTTTGCCTACAATGAAATTTATAAAGTTACTTTAACAATAGTTCTCACCTTAAGAATTGATTCACGTGTACTTCCAAACTCTGGGGCTCCTTGTTTTGAAGAGCTCGAAGAGAGAACCTCTTTTATGATCTATACATTCAAAGTTGATCACAAAATATCCTTAATGATGAAGCCAAAAACGTAATGAAATCAAAAGTACTGTTTGTTCAGCCTCAGTAAGAACTCACTCCTTTAGCTTCATCCCCTTCAGATTTAAGTCTACATAAAGCTTGGCAAACCTCAACCTCAAGGTCCCCACCCCCACTCTCTACATGACACAAAAGAAAATAAAAACATAAGTGAGGGCCATAGAAGAAAAAAAAAGGCATATATATATATATATATATATATATATATATATATATAGGGTCGTGCTCATGTGAGAACCTAAATATCGTGAGAACCGTGAGAACTTGGATACATTAGGTTTTTACCTAATGTATCCAATGGTTCACTTGGATACATTACTTGGATACATTAGGTAAAAACTATTGTATCCAATGGTTCACTTGGATACATTTGATTCATTAGTTGGATACATTAGGTTCTTACCTAATGTATCCAAGTTCTCACGGTTCTCACGATATTTAGGTTCTCATTTGAGCACCTACCTATATATATATATATATATATATATGGGTCGCGCTCCTGTGAGAACCATTTTATATGAGAACTGTGAGAACCAATCATAACCATTAGATTAGAAAAAAAAATCAAGAGTCCAGATGTTAGATACATTGGATACACTTAGATACATTAGTTAATTTTCGAAAAACAATTGGATACATTAGTTTTTAACATAGTGTATCCAAGTGCAACACTTAGATACAATACTTATTAACCTATTGTATCCAAGTGTAATCGAATTTTTCGTAATGTATCTAAGTGTATCAATTGTATCTAACATATAGACCCTTGAGTTTTTTTCTAATCTAATGGTTATGATTGGTTCTCACGGTTCTCACGATATTTAGGTTCTCATTTGAGCACCTATATATATATATATATATTCAACGTCCAAAAGTTGACTTGTCAAACAATACTACTTTCTTAGGACAATTTTTTTTCTTCTCAATCAACTAATCTAAAAACATGAACGAGATAGAATAATACCAGTTTTGGTCAATCCTAAAGTTTCAATACTTCTCCAAACATTCTCGGGAACTAGAGAAATGTCTTCAACCGGACAATACAGGCAGGCAGAAGCAACGAGTGCCAAAGAGAGTTTTCTTACAGGGCCTCCACATGTTCGGGGCCCAAGGTTGATCAAACCAGGGAGAATATTATGAGTCGCAGCAAGAAGAGATTGTAACTGTCGTCGCTCAGCAAATGGAACAAAATTGACAAGAAGCGCTAAGGCACGAGTCCTTAAAAGAGATGACATGTCGGTCGATGCAAGCACTGCCACCAGATCCCACATGCAAGAAACAAGAGGAGATGTGACTGGCTCATAAGCTGAAACGTCTAGGCCAGGCGAAGGTAACGTAGTGTATGATATAGAAGATATGGACATTGTTCCACCATCTGCATCTTGGCCAACAAGTTTCCCCAAATGCTTAAGTGCAACAAAGCGTTGTTCTGGTTCAGGATGACCAAGCATTGACTGAAGCACGCCAAACAGAGGGCTTTCACTTTCATGTAGGTGCTGGATGCATCTTACAAATAAAGACGACAACCACTTATCTGTCTGCAAACGCCAAGCAATTTTTGGCGCACTGCAGGATATCTTCTGTATAGCAGAACATATGGAACCAATCACATTATCTAAAGCAAAAAAGCGAGGGACTCCAAGTAGACAGTCAAGCATCATAGATGAAACTTCCCAGAAATTATTTTCTTGCAGTACCACAATCATTCCAGCAAGTCCTTCAAGACTAACTTTCCAGTGAAGGGGAAAATGGTCAACTGAACTGGATGGAAGTACACACTCGTTCTCAACCTCTGCAGAACTTGCAACTTTTTCCGATGCAGAAGACAAGCATTTTGAGTACACAAAACACTGTGCTGATGTGAGAGCCAGTCTCTTTGCCAGTTGATAGTGAAGCTTCCAGCAAAACTCAATAGTTGGATTAAGTTTGGAAATGAGCGTCTCTAGGTCTTTGGAGAAATCTACTACTTCATCAGCAGGTAAATGGCGAACCTTTTGATCCATAATAACAGAATCATCGACCATATTTTCCTTTTTATCACATGACTCTGCTGGACCAGAGCTGTAAACATCACTAAGAAACCATGAATCAGATTCGGAGCTATCATCATACGGTCCACCATCTCTCGTATTAGAATAGACAGCCATTTCAAAGGGAATGATACCTGATACTCTTAAATTCTCAACGAACAGCAATTTGCAACTTTCAAGGACTGCCTGAAATGCAGAAAGATAGTCATAAAAGGTAGTAGTTGGCTCGAACGCAGCAAAATCAGCCCACAAGATCAAGGACTGCAAAATTTCACGTTTACGTCGGAAAGATAAATCAGGAAAAACTGAGGCCAAAACCAGAATTGCCGGAGCCCTACTGTAAACTTTTTCATCTTGATCTTCTTCATTCTCATTATGATGTCTAATACTGCTGAAAAGCTCATCAAAGCATAAGGACTCAAAGTTAACACATGAATCATCATAAACAGCTATATTTTCCGCGTCGGACACCTTAGTTAATGAATAGGAGATGATCGGCTTTAGCAAAGCCAAAACAGAATCCAAAAATGAAACATCACAGTATGAGGTCCTACACAGGGATACCAGCACTTGTACAACTCTAGGTATTTCAGGAACCATTGCTTCCATGTGCTCAATCACAATTGCCTCGAGTATATACAGAATTATTGCTTTTGCATTTTTTGCAAGAAAACCCTTACGTATGAAGGCACTTTTAGAATGCGCTTGGCCATCTTCCTGAAGAAAAGGCCATGTGCATATGTCCGAAAACCAACACAAGAGATCGGGCACTCTACTAGAAGCAAGGGATTTTAATTGCAATCCAACTGCGGCCAATATAGTTTCCCCAAAAGCACTAAACTGCATCTTCATGCTGGGAAAGAACCGACTAACATCTGGATAAATGGAGCGGAAAGAAAGATCCACATATTGTTGATCTGGGACCTTGAGTCCTTCAGCAATTCTTATGTTTTGCTCAAGTTTTGATCCTTCCATCATCCTGTTCTCAGTTTTGGGTTTAGCAATGTCATCTACCACTGCAAGTTCGTCGGCAAATATAGATAAAAGGTTTGTCAGCTGAGCGAGATCCGAAGCAAGGAAGAGCCTCTCCTTCTGAAACTGTTGTGCATTGCGAGATACAGCCATCCAACCAACAAATCTAACCAGAGGTGAAGCAGAAGAAGAGAAAGTGGGTATTTTCTGCATCCAAGCTGAAGGAGGTATTAAATTAGCAAATCTAATACTATGGCTCATATTAATTGAAGTATCAGAACCTTCATCACCTCCACTTGAAGCGATTACCAATTTCCGAATAAGCATCCAGTGACGTCTTACCTCCATCACTTTAATTGAATCCAGGGGTAATTTTCTTTCTCTGGATTGACAATAATGAGATGAGAGCAGCCCATTCAAGTATTCAGCAGATTCTAATATGATATCAATTACATGTTCAGGAGCACAATATAGTTTAGTTGCAGAATGCAAAAAATAGACAAGACTTTGCATGAGAATCTCACGCATTGACTGTCGCTCCCTTATCAGAGAATCTATCAAAAATTTACACAGGAATGCTTGATTTTGTCGAACTAAGGTGATGGCATCCATTGATGTCATATCATCATGAGACAAAATTATAACCTCGTCGTTTGCTTCAGGGTGGAAGGGAGTCTGTTCACTAGCTGACACATTTTTCTGGTAATTCTGGTTCAATTCAGCAGCCTCGACCAGAATTTGAAGAACAGTTTTGTCCCTTTTTCTCTCAAGAAGAGCTAATGTTTCCAAGTTTTGGTCATTCTTTGTCAAATCCCTTCTGATATCAGCAAACTCATAGTTTTCATTGGTCCTGCTAATAATTTTGGTCATGAATTTTGGGTGGTCTCTAAAAGACGTGACAAAGAAGGGATTTATGTAGCACTCGGCCGCCAAAAGAAGAGCATCTATAGCAGCATTGTGACCCTCATGACTAATGTCATTCTGGGAGTGCAAATCTATTGCCAAGCGCCGAAATTCAGAAGCCCGTAACTCACATTCTCTGTAGTTCATAAGATGAAAATAATCCGCTTGCAAGTCAGAGAGCTCAACAGCATCAGCTCCGTCCCCTAGCTGGAACTTGTTGCTGACACTTTTATCAACCATAGATCTATCTTGTGAGCTGGCAGTGCTATGGCTTTCTGAGCCCTTTAGGTCTGAGATTCCAGATGCATTTGCAAGTGCCATACTCCGGAGTTCAGATGGAACGAAAAGGAGACTGGCATCGTCACAAATATCCGTGTCTGGAATGACATCGGAAGCATCCGGTTTTCCATCAGCATCGTCATGGCCACCAAACTTTGAAGATGATCCTCCATGGTGAGGGTCAGAAGAAAGAGGTGAAACACCTGGAGCTGGAGGTGACTCCGTAGCATCAGAAACAGGAAACTTCCGAAGGTCGATATTATGCGGTAATTGCATGTGAGGTTCCAGAATTGATAGAAGGACACTGCAAGAATAAAACAACCTCAATGGTTCCATATTACTAGAACAATCAATCCACAGGAGATGTTAATTAACAACAGTATTTGAAAGATATCCGATTTCTCATAAAAGTGCGCAATGAAGTGTGGGCATCAAGTAATAAAGTGTATTGATGGACTTCACTTCACAAAATGAGCATGATACTGTAGGAGTTATCTTTCCTTTCAGCTATTTTTCATACAAATACATTTATTCCTTTCACGCTACCCTAGCGTCATGTTTTTAGTTTTTGCTTATAGTGGATACTTTCTACATACCAAGCCTTTCGAGTTGGAACATCATTTCTGCTAATAAAGGTAGCAACATGAGTTCACAACCCCCGCCTTTACCTGGGAGCAACTGACCCACGCCTCCATTCTGATTCCAGAGACGGAAGAACAGCCGATTTTCTCACTGCTGTTCGGATCACATTAAGTGCAACTGCGCAATTCTGTTCCTGATTTTCAAGAAAGATTGGAGATACGTTTCCGAATGCTATCATACTCTTTACAGGTGTAATGGCAGGATCAAGGAAAGGCTCCAGAATCACCACTAGAAAGAGAATCTGGTGCTTAACATCCTGAAGCAAAAGCACATTGAACAGGTTAGCAGAAACCAACGATGTAGCTACAAGAAGCTAGGTTTGAATAAGCCAATCAAGACCCCTGCCAATCCAACCTAAAATTCCCCCAAAATGACCATGTAAACTCATCCATCATGGAAAAAGTTAATAGGATCGTCTGCAGCACGCTGGAGAATATTTACCCACCATACAAGAACAAAAGCATGGAAAAGTTCTAAACACAAGACCATACCTTAAATTTTCCCAATATATCGTCCATATGCCCAGATAAGGCCAACATAATGTACTTAAGGGCAGCACGCGCAGAATCTACTGAGTGACGAGCACCCTAAGAAACATCAGACAGCAATGGGGAATTTAATACCGCCAAAAAGGAAAGAAGAAAATGCTCAGCAGCAAATATACAATCACATAACTGAAGAGATGCTGCTTATATACAACATAATCAAAGGTCAAAAACTTAGCCTATGCACCACCTAACAGATCTTTAGCAATAATTACCTCTCTTTAGATTGGTATACAGTGAAATAGTATTAGATAGATAAATGATTCCTCTTTGCAGATCGAAGCATAATAGAAGTCGTTGGGCCCCTTTTTTGAAACAGCTTACGCATGCAGACAAGTTTGTAGTTTAATACGGTGCAAGTTAAGTGAGATATACGGTTTTGTATCCGGTGGTACTCTGAATGCAAACACTGGCACCCAGTAGGGCTTTTCATGCGACTTCTCTCCACATGTAAGCAGGTCAAACTGTGTAAAGCTTCATATACTTTCTTGGGCCTCTCTAACAGCTTACGCATTAAACTATTGGGAAATAAAATATGTTATCACGGCTGTCTAGTTGGGCAAGATCCTGGCTGTAACCCCCTCCCTCCTTTTCCATTTATTTCCCCAACACCAAAAACATTAAGCACAATATACAATGTTGGGCCCTGCATCTAACAGTTTGAATGCTTTTAAATTAGTGGATAGCTAGATGTTTCCAACATACAGAGGTCATCAAGTAGATACAAGTTTCTAAAGTTGCAGATATCGCCTGCATCCAGCAAATGGTAACATACAGTCCCTACGAGCATAGTTGCGAAAGGCTAGCGCCTTTCTCGCTCGCCTTGCCTTTTTGGCGCCTTTAGGGGTCGACCGCCTATTGGTTTTACGGCGGGCTGTTGTGCGCCTCTTTGCCCTAGGCGACGCTTTTTTTGATTGTGGCAAGAGGCGTGAGGCATCCGCCTTTGTCACAAGGCATAATAGGCGTATGTGTAATGTTAAACTACGTCATTATGTAATTTTAGTTTTAATGTTTTAACTTAAAATGTTTTGTTTTAGAAAAATATGGGGTAAAGATAGTTTGTGGTTGGCGAAAGAAACATAAATAGCCCTAATTTATCTCGTGTGATTGAAAAAATAAATAAGTGCGATAAACAACGAATTAGAACCATGACAAAGAAGTGTGACAAAAACACTACCGATAGATTGCTTTATTCTAATATGTAAATGCAGGTTTGCAATTCTTATTATGTTTACTAATTTACTTGTCTTTTTCTCTTTACTTTGGGTCTCCTTTTGTTATTTGAAGTTTTAATCATCTCTCATATTCATCTCCAGGTATGGAATATACGTTTGAAATTATATATTAGCTTAATATTATTCTCTTTTCTAACATGCTTTTCAAATTTACTTTCGCGCTTTTAAACAACTACTTATTCACTACTTAGAACTCTCTTTTTTGGTGGTGTTAGCTATGTTAAATTGCTATAACATATGCTAAATAACATTTACTTAATGCAAAATTCTTGCTCATAACATGTTTAAGCTTTGTTTAATATGTGTTACATATATTATCATTCTATTTTTTTTTTTTGGTTCTATTTTACCACCTTGCTCGCCTTTCGGCTGCCTTTTAACCGCCTCGCCATTCGCCTTTTCTAGGAACCTCTTGCCCGCCTCTCGCCTTTCGCCTTTAACAACTATGCCTACGAGTGCACTGTGAGTTATTACAATCTATAAGGGTACTGTTCAGTTTCAGCTTCTGCTTCAGTTAGCTTAGGTGCAAGTACAAACTCAAGCCACATAATGCAGTTAGTAACAAGAATTTACGACCGAATACCAGAATAAAGTTTCAGCTGTCATCACAGACAAATACATATATGTTTTTCTCTTCTGAAAAATCTGTACTTGCTCAAGTTGAACTGAAGTACATAAACAAGAATTAAGGTTTATACTAAACTAATCTAAATTCGTGTACAGTAAATCTTCTTTAATTAATGTTCTATCAAGATATACCTCATGCAGAAACTTTGCCATAAGATTTTAAAACACATTTATACATGCATATACAAACCCAGTTTGGCGCATGATGTACAAACCCAGTTTGGCGCATGATGATGTGGAGCAGGAGTTGGAATTTGGCCTAGAGCCCTGATAGCTCTTTAGCAATCATTGATCATTGGGATGAAGAAAAGAACCGTGTACATAAATTTTACAATATGGGTTAAGTAAAATTCATGTTATTTTATTTGGTCATTAACAATGTCCCACCTGTATAATCACATACAGATGAAACACTATATGCATCTCCACTTATGCACAATCGTAAAAGCCAATGAAACAGCAATCACGTATCAATCAATCAACATGACAGCAAATTACCCATGTATACTTTCCAGTTCCAAAATATCTGCCTCTTTTTTTCCTTTACTCCCTTCGTCCCATAACAATGTGCACAAATTCCCTTTTTGGGCGTCCCATTGATAAGTCACACTTTCCTTAAATGGAAACTTTGTATATTTCTTATTCAATGGGACCCACTTATCACACTCGCAACAACTTTCCACTACTATTCCCTACCCCACTTTCTCTCTCCTACCTCACATTTCATACACACAACAACTACCTACTACCGTTATCTCCTTAATTCCCGAGCATATTCAAAAGTGTGCACATTGTTATTGGACAGAGGGAGTATAGTAGAATACCCTTAACTACTACTTTGACATCAAATGTCTGGTTATCTATGTTTGGAAACATGCCAGACTGTTCAGCCTATATCTCAGATCGGAGTAGGGCTAAGCACACACATTGACTTGAGTTAAAAACTCAATTCCGTTCTTGACATAGCACTATTTTGATTTTATTTTTTCTGTCGATTTACATTAAACACTTGACGAAATGCATGCCACAGGTATGCGGAAGTTTAGTTATTTAAATCTATCCATGCACTACCTAACTTTCTATTTCTTTATCCTTTTAGGGTTAATTGCAATTTAGTTCCTGACTTTTTCCGAAATTTGCAATGTTGATGTTGTCATTTCAATTTCGCCAATTGGTATACTCACTTTGTCATTTTGTTGTGATCCGACTACAAAAGTATCTGGGTGTTAATTTTCCAACAGATTTTATGTCATGTGACTCGCACATGACGTTTTAAGGGACGTTTTAAGATATTTTTGGAGCTATACATATCCGATTGATATGATTATTTTCTTAAATTGAAACTAATATTTAAATTTACAACATACTCTCTCCGTTTCATGTGAATTGAGACTTATTTCCCTTTTCGTCCGTTTCACCTCAATTGAGACTGCCCAAAATGGCAAACTTTTTAATATTTTATATTCACACAACCCCACCCATTTAACCCCACTAATTCTCTCTCTTCATTTTCCACCACTCATTTTATCCAACCAACACTACTATTTACCCCACTCATTCTCTCTTTTCATTTTCCACCACACATTCACTACTTTCTCTTAATTATTGTGCCTATTTTTTTGGTCTCAATTCACATGAAACGGAGGGAGTATATTTTTTTGGCAATTTTTCGGGTGATTGGATTATTTTATATTAAATATTATTTTAAAATAATAATAAAAAAGAAAACATGTGAAATAATAACCTAAAAAATATATTAGCCCCAAATATGTTTCCTATGAAGTAAATGCTATATGTGGATTATCAGTTCATAAAAATATTTGATAGGAAAAAAAAGAAGAGGAAGAGGAGGATGAATCGGGGGAATAGTGTATGTGGAAGGGGTGACGCGGGAACGTGGCGGAAGGGTGGATGAAAGTAAACGTTATGAAAGAAGGTATATCATGGTGAAAAGTAGTAATTTTTCAGATTATTTTTCCCATGTCCTATATTTTTAAAATATTTTCATTTAATTAAATCACAAATTAATATAATATAATTAGTTCACAAAAAAAATCAAAAAAATATATGTTGTAGATTTAAATATTAGCTTCTGTTTAAAAAAATCATACCAATCGTATATGTGTAGCTTCAGAATCATCTTAAAATGTCATGTGCTAGTCACATGACATAAATCTGTTAGAAAATTAACACCCAGTTACTTTTATAGTCGGATTGCAACAAAATGACAAAGTGAGTATACCAATTGGCAAAATTGAAAAGACAGCATCAACATTGCAAATTTCGAAAAAAGTCAGGAACCAAATTGCAATTAACCCATCCTTTTAATCCCTTTCTTACATCATTCTTTCATTTAGTCCTCATCAAACGAGTAACCTTATCACTGTATTGGACACCAACCTCCGCATCATCACTCATACAACCACAAGAACCACTAATCCTCTCAATAATGGATACACCACCAGCCACCACCATTTTCATCACCATCCTCTTGCCTTTTCAACAAAAAGACCCACCAAACTTTTTTTTCTCTCTCTGTTAACAAACCCCAGAAATGGAATGTTAAATAATTCTTAGCACACCCAACGATAGCGTCAACCACACCCGCCCTCTACATAATAATTATCATATCACCTCAGGTTCTGCAGCTTCTTTTCTCTATCAATCACAGATCTCCAACACCTTGGTCACCAACATAAAAATTCCTAATAACAACGAGAAGTTGGGAACCCCAATTAACTTGATTCATTGGTATTCAAATAAGAGATGAATTATTGAGAAATCATCAACCACAAACTGAAGATTTGAGAAGAAATATAAGAATATATATGTACAACTAATGGATTAGATAAAGATTTCGGCTGTTTGGAGAAAAGAAAGAGAGATTGACTTATGAGAAGGATAAACTAAGAAGCAACTTATGATAATGAAATGGTTTTGCAAGTGAATTAGGTTTCTTGCTTTTGTTCCTTTCAGTTTATAGGGGTAAAGGACAATGTAAATACTCCACAGACAGAGCACATACACCACCGATAACAAGAAAAAAAAGAGGGGGGGGGGTATGTGCACTATTCATGTGTCGGCCTTTAGTTACTTGACATCACCAAGTGACGCTCAACAAAATATATAGCTAACATGCCTATGCATGAGTCTTCTCGTCATTTTACTAATTCTAGACATATGGGATACTTAATTTTCTTTAAATGGAATAAGAAGCGAAAGCCAGGAAAATAGGTAGATGACCTAAAACCAAAGGAATTTTGTGCAATTAGCTCTAAGGATATAATACATCATGGAGACATCCCAAAATGGTTCCTACACAAGCCTAGAAGGTTAAACTTACACCCATGCTTACCTGGATTACACCTAAAAGATCCTCCACAAGCTCCACAGCTAAGTCAACCTGTAATTTGACCAGCGAGAGTGATAAGATTTTTGAAAGAAGAAAAACACTCAACAACATATAGTAAGATATACAGAAGGTTAGCTCATACAACCTTTGCGATCACTTGAGAGACCCATGGAGCGAGTACACCAGAGCAAAGATCAATGAGGACGCATGCAGCCTTAGCCTGTAGCAACAGTAAGACTAAAGTTGTTAATTTTTAGCCAAGTCAGCAATGTTGGTGAAATAAAAAAGTGTGGATAGATTCGGATTGGTAAGCAAAACTTGCAAAATTTCATGTGACCAAACCTTTCAACTATTTTGCCAAATTATATACACAAAATCATCCAAATTACCACAAGAAAATCCTACTAACAGCAGCCTATACCATACAAAAAAAGTGACTCAAAATTAAGTTGTATACTGCCGTTCCATTTTATTCTTCAAAAATTTCCCTCTTGAGTGTCCATTTCATACTTCAAAACCCCAAAAAGGAAAGTTATTAATACTTCTTTATTCAATGGGCCCCACATGACATACTCACACAACTATCTACTAACTATTCCTACCCCAATTTCTCTCTCCTACCTACTTTCTATATTCACAACACTCTACCCCCACTTTTTATATTTGATAATACAAACATTCCTTCCTTAAATCTTGTGCCCAAAAATCTTTTGAAGCTTAAAATGGGACGGAAGGAGTATATTATAAGATGCGAAGAATTAAAAGTACCTACTTAACATTTTTCATGGCAGGATAGAGGCATAATCATGACACCATAGGGTTAACTATTTACCGTGCAATTTACTACAAACAGCTGCAATCACATAATCACATAGACATCAGGTCTCCAAGCAGATAAAGTACTTTACTGCAAATATTGTTAAAATCTGCATCTTCTTAAGGTCAGTCCCGTAAGATGATTTGGACATTCTAATTTACAATTGCTGTGTACATGCTTGTGGTTCTCTGTGATTGGGGTATTGGGCCATTGGAATGCTTTTCTGAATCATGGATAGATGTGCTTAGCATATGCACGAGTCAATAATTTGGGGGGGGGGGGGGGGGGGGGGGGGGGGCAGGAGCGAAAAACATAAACAATGATAAGAAAGATTAGATATACTGAAACACTTTTAACAGTGGAAGGGAAGATGAGCCAAGGAAGCAACCAACATGTGAACGCGAAAAAGATGCCAAGTAGCCAGCACAACCATGAAGTAGTGGACGATATACAGAAGAAGTTGATGTTGCCACAATCTGCAATGATGATCTCAACTCTAAGACCATGATATATGGAAATAATATGAAAATAAACATGATAAATCACTGCGCAAAAAATAAAGAACAACCTGAGATAGGGCATGTTGGACAAAAGGTTGTTTCCACTGAGAGAAATTATCATCAACCTGATCGGAACCAGTGACATTAGGACGAAGTGCTACATCATAAAGGGGTAAAAGCATGTCAGCTAAGTAAAATGTAATTCTCGGGAACTAACTATCAGCTGTTAATTGTGAAGCATTACTAACACAAAATAAAAAATGGCGCACATAAAGAACTCTTGGTAGGTAAAACGCTCCATAGCTCGTAACAACAGGCATAACATTTGCAAGTTTTTATGCCTCAGGGAGATCTCCTAAGGCATTACACAGATACTGGCTAAATGATTGTGAGACATATCTCCACAAACATGTTAAACCCAATGCAAGCCAGTTCAGTCACATCACCATAACTCAGAACTACTCCACTGTAATATAAAGATTGATGCAGTAATAAGCAATGCCACATTTTTTATTCTATTAAAAAAAAAAAAAAAAAAAAAAAAAAAAAGGTAATGCCACATTTTCGAGGGAATAGACAGGAGAGAAATTAGTAGCTATTCAAGTACACAAATTAAATAAGGCAAATCCTCAAACTCTAATTACCAATGGTAGTAATAGACACAAAGAATAAAGGGACCAAAGCTATAAACCTGGTAGTAAGGCTTGTACAAGCGATAATGCTGACCAGAAGTCAGAACTGTTTTCTGCCAATTTGCTGCAGAGTAGGGGCTATACACAACAGAAATTTAATGTAAAAGGTCAAGACCTACGGACAGAAAGCGCCAGACATTTATATTGCAGGGAAAAAAGTGGTGCCTATATTTAGGTGTAACATACCTGGGATGCACAAGCATAAAGGACATGCAAAACGCCTTCTTCAACTGCTTTTATATCTAAGACAGCAAGATAGTTGGAATTCCAGTGATCATCAGGTATTCGGAACTCCTCCCCAAACAAGTTTGAGTAATCAATCACATGAAGGTTACTGGATGGCTCAAATTTTGGTGTCTCGTCAGACACCGACGGTGTGATATCCGAGGAAGATGCCTCTTGAATCGTATCGGGATGGGAGAGCTTCAGCAAAACTCTAGAAGCCTGAGAACACAGACAATGAGTAGTTGAACAGAGGCTTAAAGAAACAGAATAAACATGCCAAGTAAAAGCAGTGGGAATATTGAGAAAATAACTTATAAGCTTAAGCTAAAACAGACATGATAATATATCATCCTAAAGTTCTCCCACCTCATGTGTGAATGCTCAATCATAGACAGGAAACTGAGGTGCATTAAGAACCAAACGGGGTGCCAACTTAATCACCAACAAATAATTGTGTAACAAATGCAAGCAAGATGAGGATGCATTTAAACCCAACACCTTGCATGTTATTATACCATGCTAAGTGGCCAACTTATCTGAAAGCATTAGCTGTAAACAGAGGCCAACAACACATCCAATGCTTTAACAGTGACATCTCCCCCCCCCCCCCTCCCCAAACAGGGCCCTAGAATCCCAACAAAAAAAAAGGAAGGTAAAGCATGTATTACCATCCTGCAAACAGATCCAAGGTGAGAATCTTTATAAGCCTTCCTGAGCAGCAGCAGTATTGCATCTGGACGGAAAACTAAGGAACTCAACGTAGGAG
Organism: Campanula takesimana; assembly: GCA_026119855.1. NCBI lineage: Eukaryota > Viridiplantae > Streptophyta > Magnoliopsida > Asterales > Campanulaceae > Campanula > Campanula takesimana. Next base: position 232,199 of record JAOWBW010000815.1, on the reverse strand, counting down.
AAAAACTGGGCAGTGCATTGCGGGATCTTCTAGGCTGAGGATGAAAAAAATGAAGAAACACAATTAATGACATGTCACTCGCATCCATCTTCATCTGGAAAATATTTCCCATCTGACCAAATCATTCCTCAAAAAAAAAAATCCATCAAAAATTTCCAATCTGAACCAACTTATTTCGATAAGTATAATAACCACATAAGCATAAAGCAACGGCAGAACGGAAACAACAAAATATTCTTACTAAGAGGATAAATGATTAGAAAAGAGAGAGACATTGTTACAACCCCCACTCCCCTTTTCATAAGTGTGCCACGGGAGAAAGTATTATCTACCTCAAAAATAACGATAAACAATATGAATGACTTAAAGACGAGAACGAAAATGGAAGGCTACCTCAAAATTAGAGGAAACGGTTAGGGCTGGTAATGGCAGACTGTTCTTTGATGCTTCAAAGTCAGAGGTGTTGCCTGCCAGTCTAGCGGCCTCTCTGCAAATAACAACTACATGAGTATTACAAAGGATTAGCACAAAAAGAAAATGAGAGAGGGAGAGAGAGAGAAAGGGAGAGAGAGTTCCATCTAAAATACACTGAGAAACCGTGCTTCTTGCATTGTACTACGAGCTAATATGATGACTAGGTTTGATCCAGTATAAACTAATACACACGTCTAAATAAACTCCAGGCCTCATAATGTAATAACTATAAAGTTTGTAAAGAAAGAGCTCTATAAACATTATTAAAAGAAAATGACAACACACGCACATAGACGGAGAATAAGGAGGACGAGGAGGAATGTTACCACCGTAAGGAGGAAGAGGAAATACTACTACAGTACCAAATAAATAGTCCCACTTCCTTTTCTGTATTGTCGCAGAGTACTAGACCTACATCTAGAAGAATCTACAACTTTACTGCAGTTTCAAGGACATACAAACAAGTATATGATCTTACAAAACTGGCTTGTCCGTTGTCAAATGAGACGACTTTTGGGGGACAAATGGAGTAAATAGGATCAAATGGTCTGTACGTCAAGGACTTAAGAATTCCAGATAAAAGTTAATTGCATATACTCCCTCCGTCGCTCAATGTGCACACTTAAACACGGGAATTAAGGAGTAAATATATATGTGTAAGTGTGTATATATATATATATTCAAAAATACTCTCGAGTGGAATAGAGGCCGTGAGTATGATAGTGGGATATGATTTGCAAGTGGGACCCAATATTTAAGTGTGAGTATGACACGTGGGGTAAATTAAATATTATAATAATAATAATAATAATAATAAAAGTCGTCCGAAATCATACTTTGGGACTTGCATATAAGCGAGCAATTACTCAGGCTAAGTTCTCCGACATACATTACAGATGAGATCATGCATGAAAGGCAATCAGCCACTGGTACAAACCTCTCCTTCACAATATCAAGAATCGGATAGAGAGGGCCAGCGAGCATTGCAAGAAAACGTATAGTAGACTCTGCAGCATCTGAGAAACCGTTAAGATCTGCCTGCAACACAACCAACGTATGTATCAGACAGACTAACATAGATAGATAACAAAAGATAGTGCTGAGAGACTAACAAACTTCATTTCAGTTTTAAAATATACCTCAAGTTGTGGAAGGAACGTGACCAACCGATTTGTCAAGTCTTGAAGCAGCTACAAACTAATGAAATTAGAAATGGGAATAAATGGATAAACAAAGAACAAAAATATGGTTCCCTGTACGCGCTCGTAATATTTTCCACCTGAAGATGCAGATCATAAGCATCTTGTTTATGTGATACTATGTGCGGCAGCAGGTAATTTACAACTGGTTGAAAATCTGGCTCGAGGCCAGCGACTGAAACCCCAATCAACTGCAAAGCACAAAGAACGTAAAGAGTAAATGACAAGAAAACAGATCATGACTTTCAACAATAGCATATAAGAAGTCAGCTGTAGAAACCCAAAGCAAAGACTAAAACTAACTCCATCACTAACAACCCTCCGTCCCTCCCTCTAGCTCTCTCAAAGGTGGGATCCATTATGCGATGATCACCCATGTGCACAAACAATAATAATGTCTCTTCTAATAATTGAGTCGGTTGAGTAGTAGTGAATACCCGAGGAACTGCAATGGAATCTTAAAAGATAATGATATTTGCTACGAGTATTTTATTAGACGACCTTAGTTTTGTAAGTTGTCACCAAGAGCTTAAATGCATGCACGTGTGAACACACAAATCTAGATTAGAGGAAACATAAAGTTATAGCAGAATGTGGCACTTATACTTCGCATAGTATCAGGGAAACTTTCTCAACCCTAAGTACATGCTTGTAATTGTCCCTACCTAAATTATGAGCTATTTCCACATTCTTTAAATTACCAGTGATTACTTCCATGCAAGGTTCTAAAAAACGCTAGGCGGTCGCAGGGGCGCCTAGCGCCTAGGCGGGATCTAGGCGAGGCCTAGGCGGGATCTAGGCGGGGCCGAGAATTCAAAAATAACTATAATATCCTAGACGGGACCTAGGCGTTTCATGAACGCCTAGCGCCTAGGCGGCCTAGACGGGCGTCTTTTAGAACACTGCTTCCATGGCAGATATGAAGTACAGTTGAACGCATTCAGCAGCTAATTCGTCACTCTGATTAGCACTTATCACAACACAGCCACTTACAAGATGGCAATGACCGTACGGTTATGTAATAGCGATGGGAACACTCGTGTTATCATCAACTTGCATTTATAGTCTTTTTACCCCTGTGTATCTCTCTTATTTACGAAAAGTTTGGAATCTTGGGTTACTAACGGGTGGAATATTGGCCAAGAATGGGCAGTGGAAGGAAAGATGGAAATATTCCCCAAGGGCCCCCACGCTCAGATTTTATTCCAAATAAGGAGAGGCCCTTTCAAATGCCAAATAAGGAGTTCGCCCTAACTCCGTCAAAGCCTCCTTCACCCCGATCGGTCATCCTCGTCTCTGATCTGCGCACATAACTTCTCGAAATCTCCAGATCCGGCTCTGGCGAAACCATGCCCAACATCTCTCCAGCTCTGGCGAAACCAGGTCTAACAACTCCATGCCTGTGATCGACATTGATGCCTCTCTCTGATCATAGATCTGGTCGTCTTCCTCACTTCGGCCTTCGTCTGACCATCTTCATCTCCGGTCAACATCAGTATCTTTTGAATTTGGGTGTGCAGTGCGTAGAGACTTTGATTTTCCGATTTTCTTCATCTTTATTGATTTCCTCACGAGAATAGCTGGAGTTGATAAGAATAACTGCAACTTTTTTCATACGTTAGCCAGCCAAGCAATTGTACTTGATAGTCAAGGGTTTTACCGTTTTGGGCCTAAAATTTTTATATAGGTAAAAAAGGTATTAGTAGGAGATGGTTTTTGCTTTTCGAGAAAGTAAAATGAGAGGGAGTGTTTTTGCTTCAGAATGGAGAGTTCTATTTATGGAAATTTCCCATGTGACATTTTATACTCCCTCTGTCCCTGAGTATATGTCCACCTTTCCTTTGTAGTCTGTCCTATAGTATATGTCCACTTTCGAAAATGGCAAAGAATCTTTACAATTTCTCCCACTCATTCTCTCTCCTACTTTACTTTTATACTCACAACACCAATCAACTTATTATTCCCTAGCCCACCTTCTCTCTCCTACCTCACTTTTCATACTCACAACAATTACATCACTTCCACCATTTTTTAATCTCCGTGTAGATGAAAGGGTGGCCATATACTCTGGGGATTGGGAGAGAGGTAGTAGTATTTTTTGCTACAATTTTTTACTCCCTCCGTCCCTAAATAAAGGTCCAAAATCCAATTAAGAAACATTCTGAAAATGTTTACTTCTTATACAATTACATGGTTAAGTGCATAATTTTGGTTCTAGTTTTATTTGGATTTTTTGTTGGTGGTATCTGATTTGGTTCTAGTTTATCTTTCAAGTTTCTAGTTGTTTGATCGAGTGTTTGGTTCTGGTTTATCTTTCAAGTTTCTAGTTGTTTGATCGAGTGTTAGGTTCTTCGGTTCACCCAATGTTGTTAAGTGGGATCTCTTTTTATTTCTCCATCCAATCTACATTGCGTGCCAAGAAAGTCTCAGCCAAGTACTAAAGTAGAACAAAATCAAACAGCAGACAACACCTCACAAGTCACAATGAAGACCTGGGTAGTATCATATTAACTTCTATACGGCAGACAGAGAATGAGGAAGTAATGTATCCCACATAACAAAACAAACGCAGTGCAGCTCTTTGCTTAGCCGTAATTTATGTATATTACGATTTAGACGAAGAAGTCTTATATTTCAATTATAAGAAGTCTTATATTTCAATTATAAGAGTCGAACATTAATAGAAGATTTATTTATTTTTTTGTGAAAATATGTGATAAAATGACTCTTGTACTTTAACTATAAGAGGCAAATTGGTCTTATACACCAACTATAGGAGTTTGACCAGATTTGACCAAATAGTATTAGATTTTTATCTTAAAAATAGAAAAAAGAGAAAAAAAGACTCTTATACTTTAACTATAAGAGGCGAACTGGTCTTATGCATCAGTTATAAGAGTTAGCAGCTATTTGACGAAATATAAGAGTCAAAATTAATAAATATTAAAAAGATGTGAAAATGTGAAAAAAGGACTCTTATACTTCAACTATAAGTGGCTAATTAGTCTTATACCCAACTATAAGAGTTTGACCGGATCTGGCCAAATAATATTAGACCTTTTTCTTAAGAAAATAGTTTAACTACAAGAGGCGAACTGGTCTTATACATAAATTATGAGAGTTGAATATATTAATTTATTTATTTTATTTTTGTGAAAAAATGACTCTTATACTTCAATTATATGAGGAGAATTGGTCTTATAAACCAACTATAGGAATTTGACAGGATTTGACCTAATAATATTAACTTTTTTTTTTCTAAATGGAAAAAGCGAAAAAAAAAATAAAAAAATGACTCTTATATGTTAATTATAAGAGGCGATCTGGTCTTATATGTCAGTTATAAGAGCTGAATGGGATTTGACCAAAAAAGTAAACATGGGCGCCTCATTCAGCTCCCAAGGAATAGGAGGGCAGTTCAGACTTTTTGCCAGCAAGGGTGTGGTATTTAGGATATGGCGCGTCTTACATTCGGTTTGTACATTGGGTTTGTATCTCGCGGGAGGGGCCCTAGAGGAAGTGGCCCAAGGAAAGATATTATAGGCGCATATAGAAATGTATGTGCCATAAACAATAAAAAGTTTGAGTCTTAATTAATTGCTTTTGAGTCACTGGATCTTACCCCGTTTAAAAAGGGTTAATAAAAAAAAATGTACCAATTTAAAAAACAATCAGCAGCGGTTACAGCTGTCGTTCCCCTTGCAAGGGCAGAGACTCTTACGTGTTCCTCACCCGTCCGCCACTAGAAACACGACTTCCCGTCCGACTTGCATGTGCTAAGCCTGCCGCCAGCGTTCATCCTGAGCCAGGATTGAACTCTTCATGAGATTCATAGTTGGATTACTTAATTTGAAAATTCGGATGATTGGGGAGTCCCTGGTAATGAAATGAACCAAGATTTGAGATGGGAATTCTCTTTGCTTTCCGATGTGACTGAGGAGAATATTAGTAGATAGTATGCTGCTAATTAATCTCTTGCCTGCTCAGGAGGACGGAGAAGGAGCTCATTTATCCTTTTTTAGAAGGCTTGCAGGATATCCTTGGGGAAACGCACCCGGTGCAGTAGCTAATCGAGTAGCTCTAGAAGCATGTGTACCCTCGTGTTTAGTTGCCTGGTTTGGAACCCTGAATAGACTGCCGGTGATGATCCGGCGGAAGGTGAGGATGGCGTCATGTCATCATGCCCCTTATGCCCTGGGGGACACAAGTCCAAACAATCCTTTAGATTATCGAAACTAGCATCAACATGAAAATCAAGAAGCACCTCAACGGACATCCCGAGTAAATCTCATTTTCTTGATAAGAAACCTTGTATTTTAAAGTCTGCAAGATTGGGATCGATCTATTGCTAGCATGAATTTAGAGGACCAAAGCCAGGTGGATTGGCCTTCACACCTGGGCATGCCCCTTAGTGATTTTCGTTTCGCTAAAGCTAGGTCATCAATAGAATGCCCAAGTGGTTGGATGGGTGAAGATGTCCTTATCTCTTCTGAAGTTACTTCAATTTAGGCTTGTCTTCCAAGTATCCCTATTTATTTTGCATCCATATGTAACAGTGCAAGCAGAAGGAAAAAGGTATAATGAGCCTTGAAAACTGGTTTTCGGCAACATCATTTGAACACCAGTGTGTCCCACAAGTTCAATGATTTTGCTGGACCATGTTATCCACACAGAGCAAGAGAGTATCAATTGCACTACTCTGTGGATAAAAAGCTTTGGCGTTCATCATAGAAGTGTTCTCATTGCCACAACGTAATCAGAAATGAAGGAAAATATAAGATGCTATGATTAAAAAGAAGTTATTATCTAGTTCATTAAAATGAGTACCCTTAAAATTCTGAAAGGTCAAATGGGAACGCAAAATAAAATCATCCCATTAATTTAGCCTAAAGTAACTTAAGACTTCCAAAATTTAAATCCCCAGTCCCTCACTCATACCAAATCTAGAAAGAACGTAATTCCTTACAGCCAATTATCAAAAACTTGACGTCTTCTTTTCCTCCAGAGAATCCACCCACCATCCTCCTGGCCCGAGCGAGCATATGAGGAGACAAGAGAATCAGCAAAGTCTGAAACTTTAGTGGAAATTCGTAGTTGAGCCTTCCAATTACAATTACTCTATATGCATGTCAGTGCACGCCAGCAGCGAAATAGATTTCCATATCTTAACCATTGTTCTATGCCTGTAGTTTTGGACTGGGATACTAAGGATTTCCAAAGGGACCCCATCTTCCACTTAGTTAGAGGACATCATTCCCCTACAAAATCCAACTGTCTAAAGAATGATGCCTCACACAGTTAATTTGGATTATTTTAAAGGGTGGTTGAGTATTCACCTCTCACAACATTTTGGTAGAACAATAGTTTATGTCAAAAAAATTGGTTAGTAGCAACACAAATATTGCACTTACCTAATCACTGATAACAACTATAATTGAGGAGGCTCACTTTTTTTCGACTACAAGACTCGAAGGTTTAAGTTCATAACCCAACTTATTCCTTTTTTGAAAATAGTTTAAATCTTTTCAAGAAGAAAAGGAGGATTTGTCTCAGCCACTGTGATTCGCATAGGAGTTCCAAATGTAGAGTCCCACCCCAAACCACCCTTCCCCAGTTGAAGAGGTACCAACATATACATCCGCAAACCATGAACAGATGAACGAGTAAAATGTCAGTCTCACTTAGTATTTCCATTACTAATTAACCAATTCTGGAGTAATGCAATCAATGTAAATAAAAAGGTGGGTCCTGATACATCACCTGAACAAAAAAGATAGCTATTGGATTCCCGCGCAAACATGATATCCGCACATATTTGCTCGCTGTGTAGTTCATGGGATACATCATGTCACGTCGAGGTGCTTCACAACGAGGTCGAACTTTCACAAAGGTCTCTGGCTGAGTAACATATATTGGTTAATAAATCATAAATCTTATATGAGCAAGAACATGTAGATGAACATGCAACATACAACATGCAACATGCAACATGCCAAGGATTACTAAAACAGTTAGTACTGATGTCAACACCAATATCCCAGAGCTAATATCATAAACTGCAATTCGGCATTCAGGTTATACAACATGGCAAATTATAGAGATATACTCCCTCCGTTCCATTTTAAACTTCAAAAAATGGTTGGGTACAAAAATTAAGAAAACGGGTGACAAAGGTCAAAAATTAAGAAAACGGGTGAAAAATGTGATGTGTTGCGAGTGTAGATGGTTTGGTAGGAGAGAGAAAGTGGGGGGTAGGGAATAGTTAGTGGATAATTGTTGTATGACATGTGGGGTCCACAAATAAAGAAGTATAAAAAACTTTCCTTTTTAGGTTTTGAAGTTTAAAATGGGACAACCAAAATGGAAATTTTTGAAGTTTAAAATGGGACGGAGGGAGTATTGATCAAATAATGCCAACCCATATAAGAACCATGTGCATCAGCAATAAGTATCAAGCACAAACTTACTTGAAATACAACAATGTTGACCTCCTCCTATGGTTAAACTGAGCCAGCATAAGCAAGTGCACAAGCAAGAGAATTTTTCTCAAAGTCAAGCCCAAGCATCAAAGGCAACTACGAGCTTTAACATTCAATTCAGGGGTGGCTTGGTAGGTGTACAAATTGTATTTCGATTATACCATGTACCAACCAACTTTAACTTTGTACATAAAAATATGTACCATTACCAACCGACTAAGTTGGTACGGTTGGTAGTCGGTTGAGTGAATGATTCAATCAACTAAAATGATTATTTACAAGTAATCAAAAAATAACTAATTAGAGTAATGCACACACATTGTTATGTATTACAGTTTCAAGAAAGAAATACATAAATATCCAAAGAAAAGAACGAAAGCTCATTGCGGGATATAACTGGATAAGCACAGGTCAGAGATCAGGAAATGGACGTAGAAGTTTCTGGGATCACAACGTAATGTCAAAGGTTAAAATATACTCCAGAGATCCTGTTCATTCAACAACTATCTGTAATACTGCTCATAGTATGTCCAGTGTATATGGTCGAGTTGTGACGAGAGCGAGCACTACTGCCTACTGAGGACTCCCTTGAAGTAAGAGGATCCAGGTCCTTGTCATTAACTAACTCAGACTCCCTTGCATAACTTTAAAGCAGAAATAAGAGAACCTAAAAGGTTTAACTATTCTAGGAGAAGTTCGAATCGGACTCCTTCGTCTTTCATGCATTCTTTATGACTATTAGCGTACATCTCTTTGTGCGCGCAACACTTCCATATGGAGATAGATAGGCAAAAAGTTATGCCTCTCATGGAGATTATGCTTGGATTCAGTAGCTCCTACCAAAATAAGTACAGTTTTTTTTTAACTAAGCTTAGTCCTTAATTGCCTACTCTATTAGGAGGGGGGATTGGGTAGAATCCAACATTAGTGGGTATTGAACCCTGACTCTTATGAAAAGGAAACAGCGATGCCGCTTGACCTAAATTTCACTGGAAAGTAACCAGAATACATAATAAGATTAAGTGCATAATATGAATTTGGGTAGATGAAGTTAGTTCTTGTTATAGAAAATTCTAACAAGTCATGAGAGAACTTTTAAGGCCTTTAAAGTGTAATGATCTGCTGACTTCAACTTTGTTGGTATGACCTCAACGCAAACAATAATCTTGTAGTGCAATTATAACACTCCTCGGCAGTGTTCTAAAAGACGGGCGCTAGTCGGCACCAATCCGCCGCGATTTATACCAAATCGGCTTAAAAATCGGCCACCAAGCAAGTCGCCCGCCTAGGCGTTCTCAGCGCCGCCGAAATCCGATCTGTCGACCTTGAATATGTGGCAGGAGGGAGAGAGAAGTGAAAGGATGCCATGGAGGGGAGGAGAGAGAAGAGAAGACCTGCTGTAGCTTGGACGTGTAGAGCTTGAGGCCGAAAGGTGGTGATGGAGTCTCCGGAGCTATGAGCCTATGGCGTTGCCGTATCTGGTTGGAATCGCCGGATCTGATTGCAATCGCAGGCACGGATAGGGGAGGAGCAAGAGACGTTTTGGGGATTCTAATGGCGTGACTGGAGTCTTTAATTTTGGGCGTTGTAAAGAGGGTTGACTCTTTCAAACTTGAGGTGGGTTAATTTGAGAATTATTCTAGTGTGATGCACATAAAGGGAGAATATGTACATCCCATACGTACAACAGATATAAAATGGGGTGAACCATTGTAATGTAAGGGTAAAACAATTGGGCTGAATAAAATGGGCTTGACTCATTTGAGTTAGTGTATCAATGTTCCACAATTGAAATATTTTAGAATAATTTTGGACTTAGTTATGATTTATTTTTGTTTTAGCTAAATAAATTATTAATTTTGACAAATTAAAAAATTATTTGGCACTATTTTTGGATAAATACATACATACATACATACATACATACGTGTGTGCATATATATATATATATATATATATATATATATATATATATATATTTATAGATTCATGAAAATAAATAAAAGTGCACTAAATTCTCGGCCCCGCCTAGTCCCCGCTTAGACGCCGCCTAGCGATTTTTAGAACACTGCTCCTCGGACAACATATCACTAGACTAGAATGAGTTACACGTATGGTTTAACTTGGCTTGGGTTAACCGATATTTACCCATATCTCTTGTTGATTGGGACCTTATTCAATCTATGGGATAATATTAAATTTATAAACGTTCGACGGTGTATCTTCTGATAAATTAGTTACAATCATAGTTGCTAAAGGCGAGAGGCGGGCGAGAGGTTCCTAGAAAAGACGATAGGCGAGGAAGTGGAAAGGTGTCGAAAGGCGAGAAGGCGGTAAAATAGAACAAACAAAATTAGTATATAATATACTCTCTCCGTCTTTTTAGTTTGTTAACACTTTGACCAACGCAAGAGTTTTAAGGAAAAGTGTTAAATATTAATAGTTGAGTGGGTATTGTGAGTATTAAAAGTGTGATGGGATATGTGAGTTGGAGAGTTGTTGTGAGTATGACAAGTGGGTGCCATTGACTAAAGAATAATATAAACTTTCCTTATTGAGGTTGTGAACAATCAAATGGGACACCTAAAATGGCAAAAAGTGAACAAACTAAAAAGATGGAGGGGGTATATGTTATGTAACATATATTAAACAAAACTTAAACACAATATGAACAAGAATTTTACATTAGATAAACGTCTCAATTTCACACGTAATAGCAACTTAACACAGCTAACCCCCCCCCCCTCAAAAAAAAAAAAAAAGAGAATTCTAAGACAAAAGACACATTTGATGTTCAAATTAGTAAACAACTAGTCGTTTAAAAGCGAACAAATAAATTTCAAAGCATGTTAGAAAACAGAATTGTTAGAATTGGAGTCTTAAAACGACAAGGAAGCAATAGAGGAAAGGAGTCTAGGTCCAAGGAGTATTTGGGTTGAGATCGAGTTGTAATTTGTAAACGGAGGAGGAAAAAGGAAGTTTCGGGCGGACAGAAAGTGGGAGGCCGCACACTTTGGTATGCGCGGCCGCACTCTTGGTCAGAGGTTTTTTGGGCCATTTTTTGGGTAGAGTGGGGGGCCGCACATGTGAAAGTGCGCGGCCGCACACCTCTGACGGGCGAAAAGCTGAAATTTCAACTTGTTCCCTAATTTAACGCAATCTCTTCCAAATAGACTTAGGGCTTCCTTGTACACCTATATAAGCATAGCTCCGACCTAGAACACATCTTGGCATCATATTAAAGAGTGTTTAATATAATATTGGCTTGGAAATTTCCCCCAGACGTAGTTCATGTGTTGAACGAACCGGGTAAACAATTCTTGTGTTCTTGTGTGTGATTCTCTCATATATTTTGTTTGTGGGTATTGTGTTCTTGATCTTGACTGCTATAGGGGGTACCACTAAATTCCCAACAAGAATAACATATGAAATTAAGCTAATATATAATTTCAATCGTATAATTCCATACCATGAGATAAATATAAGAGATGATTAAAACTTCAAACAACAAAAGCAGACCCAAAGTAAAGAGAAAAAACAAAGTAAATTAGTAAACATAATAAAACTGCAAACCTCCATTTAAATATTAGAATAAAGCAAGCTATCAATAGTGTTTTTGTCAGTTGCCTTCGTTCTAATTCGTTGTTTCTCGCACTTAGGTTCACAATATTCCCTACTATTTGGATGTATATAAACTATACTTGCAAAGGGTGCCTCATAGGGCTTTGAAGCCTCGCGCCTAGGTTCACAAATTGTGTCTAATGAAAATCATGAAGCTCGGAAGAGGCAAAGCCCCAACCTGCACCTTGTGCACCTAGGCGCGCTTTTAACAACTATGAAATGGGGTGTAAGCTTCAATAAAAGGGATTAGAATTTTTGTAGAAAATCTGCACAATTTACTTCCTCAGGGACCATCTGATCATTCTCTATCCTTTCCATCGTTTGGATTCTCAGATGCTATAATATATGAACAAAAAGTCAAAAAGAAAGACCTTGCATAGATACATGTCACGTATCACTCAAAATTTTGAAAGTAAAAAATAATTCATGATAATGTCCAGTAACGTGATTGTTAAGACATCAGCAAACAAACAAGTATACCCAATACTACTACTACTACAACAACAGCAACAACGCCTTATTCCTAAAATGATTTGGGGACGGCTAACATGAAATATTGTATGGACTTGTCAATGAGAGGTGAGAAAACAATGAAAAAGTGTAGAGATGATAAAACACAATAGTTATATATAAATGTGTGCGTATGTATGTATGTACATGTGTGTATGTTGCATACATGCACATACATATATAGATAGATATAGCCAAGCTTTATACTTATTAACAAACACAAATATATAGATATAGATATAGCCAAGATTTATATTCAAATGAGGTACAAAGAGTTAGATCTACATACCTTATAGCGCAAGCCTACTGATATTTCCCATTCCAACACGGACTTGTTATAGATCCTTATATGTGATAGCAGGCAAGGTTCCTGCATTCGCGAAATTTTTTCAATGAAATCGAGAGAAACGTTTTTTTCATCTCCATTCAGGATAGAAATAACAAAATAAAACAGATAACTAGCTCCAAAATACAATATGCAATTAAACCCGCAACTTATCAACATAAACAAACTAAGAACCTCAGGTCACTGCACCGCAATTGACTAATCAATTACTAGAAAGTTGAAACTCATCTCCTCCCTCCCTGCTTCTTTCCTGGAACCCTGATTGAATTAATAAATGCTACAAGAGCTTTTCCTTGAAGATCAACACTTTTTTTAAACCGAAGATCAACACTTGAATAACATCGGAATACAGAGTTAGAATAGATTCTTAGACTAGGTCGACTGATCCGTCAAGCCCTGGTAAGGTTCTTCGTTTTGCATCGAATTAAACCACATGCTCCACCGGTTTCTCCATGGATTCGTTCGAAAATTTCGAACAAAGCGTCGGATTTCTAAATTCTCATACGCCCCCCCCCCCCGGAATTCCTTCTAGAGCCTGTTAGAAAACCTCTGCAGAGGTCTATCAAAAAACGAAATATCAAGATAAGGAAAGAGGACTTCCTTGTCTAACAGGATTATTATTCACTCGTTGGATTTATTCAGGCCATTTTCCACTAAGTAATTTATATGAATCAGTAATCTTTCTTTCATGGAGTTTCTCCCTTATTCATATAGTCGCGTATTTCATTATTTTCAAAAATGTTTGATTGAAAAAATAAAATTATAGCACGATTTGAGGATAAGTAATACAGTAAAATTAAAGCCGTATCTAGTAGGATATGACAACACTATGAGTATTTACAGGGGGAAAGAGAAAGGCACGTTAATGGCACTAACATTATTTAGAACGTGAGAACTGAGAAGCAATCCATATGTGATACAAATGTCGACAAAGTCAACTTGAAATCTACTGCAACTAAAATACCAATATCTGTAAATGCCACTAACATTATTTACACTTTGTGTTTGGGACCAAAACAACAATATTGAAGTCTGTAGACAATGTTGGTGTCATGGTCGCTTATAATCCTATACTCTTTCTCAAATAAGATAAATACATACATGTTCACAAAACCAACTAGATGATGACCACACTGAAAACCTTGTCGATTCATATTGGTTTCTTGATAAACAGTATGAGTTGTCCAATCAATTATCCAACCAGTTACATTAGGACTATTTTGACAGCACTCCTTTAATTTCATGTCGATAATTTGAGCTATATCAAAAACCACCGTCTCCCTGCCCGGTTATCAAAGAGAGGAATTTGAGTCAAACAGTTTCCTTCGCATATTTCCCTCTAGATACTCCTAGCTTTCTTAATAAATCATATATATCTGTACACACGGCTGCGCCATTATAGCCATTTTAAATCTAAAAAGGTAACATGGACCACGAGCTATATTTACTTGGGGGGGGAAGTAATAAACATGAAAATGTGCAAGTTGACCAATACAATTCAAACAATAATTCTTCCTATAGGAGCTCAGGAGTAAATTCACCATGACTATCCCAACAATGTGCGTTCATATAAAAGCATATAGAAATATCAAACAAGCCATAACTGAAATTGTCCACTCCGTCCCATAAAAATGATTAAAACAGTCCTGACTTGACTTCCCAAACACAATGTGACCATTTCTACAACAGACAGTATCATAAACCACAACATACCATATACATTCAAAATTATACCAAATACATTTGCATGAAAACGATCTGACTAACTTCGAACAATCAATTTACAACAAATTCAATCGGAATCAAAGTAGCAGCGGCAATTAAGTGGAGCAAAACAGAAAAAACACGAGGTACAGTGAGAGAGAGATAGACGTACATCGAGTTCAAGAAGAATCCATTCCTTGGTATTGGTAGCGGTAGACCAGTGATTGCGAAGGTCAGTATCGAGGACATGCGATGCCTTCTGCGCCGGCGATTCTCGAGACGTCGCTTTCACTTTAAAGGTCAATGGTTTGACCCGCGGCTCCAACTCCACCTCCATCTCCGGCGACTCCTAACTCTTTCTCTCTCTCCCTCGCCCTAGATTCTCTCTCGTGTTTGTGTGTCAATTTCACTGGTACAAGCCCCGGCGACGCCTTCGGGTAGGTGTTCGTTCGACTGAACTGAGAGATTTTGTTTTACTAGCGAGATTTAGTGTATTTTATACGTGAGTGGTAGCTATTTACACCCACAAATCTCTACGCACACCTACAAGTATTTTTATTTTTATTTTCATACTCCCTCTATCCCCTTAGAACTTCTTTATCAACAATCCTACTCAATTCAATCTACAAATAAAATACTCCCTCCGTCTCAAAATAGATGTCGTTTCAACCATTTTTCACATATTAAGAAATATAATTAATGTATGTGAAAAAGTCTTATATACCCCTAAAGTAATGCAATTACCTAGGCAATTAAATAACTGTTTAAGAGATAGTCCACTGTCATTAATAATGGTAGAGTTGGTATACAACAACAAAATAGCCTTGAAAATAGTAAAACGACATCTATTTTGAGACGGGGGGAGTAATATTTCTCTCTCCTCCACATACACAATCTACAACCTCAACCAACCTTCTCTCTTTTCATCATTTATTCACAACCCAACCCAAATTATCTCTTTTTTTATATTTATATTATTACATTTATTTTCAACCTCATTTTTTTATCTTATAATAATCAATAATTTATAGTACTAAAATTGTAATTATTACACAAAAATAGAATATATGGAAATAAATAAACATATAAATTTGAAACTAAATTTAAACTTCAATATCATTCGTTACAAATACATGACCAAAATAAAATTCTAAATACACAAATCAAATATTACATATTCAATTATTATTACCAAAATTATAAGTGAAGAAATTCTATTTATAAAGAATGAAAAAATTTGAATTTATATTTTTTGTATTTTTTTATTTTACTAAAATAAAACTAAAATTATAAGTAAAGAAAGTTATATATAAAACATTTACTTAAAAAAAAACTAGTTAACCATTCATTTGTGGACATGTGTCCCACTAACATGGCAAAATGAGATTGCAAAGTCGATCGGTTCATCGACCCGATCGACAATCTCCCTTGATTTTTTTTGATTTTTTTTTCACACACTCCTTTGTCTTTTGCGGACGCTCTTTCACAAGGTCGCCAATAAACCAGGTCATAAGAGTCAAAAATTTCCTAAAAGGCATCCCATTTTAAGTGTCAAAATCTTAAAATGAAAAATGGGTCCTACATGTCATGCTCACAACAATTATCCACTAACTTTTCTCTACCCCACTTTCTCTTTCCTACCCAATTATCAACACTCACAACACATCACATTTTCCTTAATTCTTGAACTCACTCATTTTTTGACTCTTAAAATGGGACGGAGGGAGTATTCATTTTCATTTTCATTGAAACGGTTATTTAAATTTTTAAA
Organism: Campanula takesimana; assembly: GCA_026119855.1. Classification (NCBI taxonomy): domain Eukaryota; kingdom Viridiplantae; phylum Streptophyta; class Magnoliopsida; order Asterales; family Campanulaceae; genus Campanula; species Campanula takesimana. Next base: position 216,095 of record JAOWBW010000815.1, on the reverse strand, counting down.
GTGTGTTGTTAGTGACACTCGAAAAATATTTTTCCACTGTAAGTGTACTTCACAATGTTTTACAATGTTGTACCATTTAAAATTCAACCAATTTCACTGCCCTTCGGCCTAATATTTATGCTTGATTAGGAGTCAGAATTTTTGCAATTGCCTAAAGCCTCCGAGACAAAAATATTTTGGACTCTTTAAAAAGCACGTCTCCCAGTTTCACAATATGCACGTGTGCGCTTCAAACAACCATCCCGCTTTGAGAGCCATGTCTTAGAGCTATAAAAACTCTGAGAACCATCTATCTGAGTAAAAAATAGTCTGAGACACAAATCACACAGCTAAAAAATTGTATGATAGTTGCCTATCAGAGGAATGAGAAGTTTGAGGGGAAATCAAAAATACCCTCTGATTGTTATGTCTCACACCAACTTCTCTGGCTTTGAAAGAAAAGTGACATACTAACTTTTGATTTTGACACATAACACTTAGATAATAATATTAATAATAATAATAATAATAAATTAAAAAGAAAAACAGACACTGAGACATAGTAAATACCAAAATCTCTTAGACACAAGTCCAAGTTGCAAAAAATAAAATGTTTGGAACGCGGGCTCAAAAGCAAAAAATACCATGAGACACAAGTCTCAGAAGCAAAAAAAAGCACGAGGAAGTCTTGTGTGAGACGTGTTGGTGTGTATGCCCGAATGTTATTATAACGATGTTTTGTTATCATTTTATTCATTATATAAAGAGATGTTTATATTATTATTGTTGTTACATGTTTTTTATAATAATTTTCGTCCCTAGTACTTATGAAGAACTAGTATAAGTTTAATAGATGATCATGTGATGGTCATGTGCATATGATACAGTTAAACTTATGGGTATGTGTTGGTGAACATATACTGAACATGACCCACCTATGAGATTCATGTCATGGTCAAATATCATAATTAAATCTCATATAGTTAATATTATTGATATCCTTTGCATGAGATTATTACAGTCTTCCACTTGATAAACATTATGTTTGACACATTCTAACGTTAGCCTTAATCAGGTAGCCATAAGGAATGTGATTTGTGTAATCGGAGTCATGGAGGGAAGAGTAATAAGTCAATAATGGATTTGTCCCTCTTCGTGAGAGATGTCAAGCTTTGGCCACTCGATGAATAGTGTTGATGAAAATGTATTGCTGTATCCAAATGAATTGATGAGATCAATGTCATTTGAATCAATCAACATATTCGGGATCGAGAAAAGTATTGAAAAAATGTAAGTTGACCATTGACCATGGCTTACGTTCAATGACATCGCGGACAAAGGGATTGTGATATACAAACTATGATGGATTCACGAACTTTGACAAGTTATATTAATTGGGTAGTCATGATAGATTGCTAGAGTTCGCTCATGATTTATAAGGTTTGAATGGTTTTAATCTTATTGCCAACTTAATATAATCCTATGGGGTCACACACAAAAGAACGAATCAAGAAAATGCTAAATTGGAATTTCGGGACGGACCTTAAAATGAGATTTTAAGGGAAAATTCGAAAACAAGATTCTGGAGCATACGTCTATGTTGATTAAATTAAATACAAGGTGAAAGAATACTAATCCTTGAAGATCGCATCCATGAACTCGGACTTTAAGTTGCTAAAGCAAACACCCTCTATCGGTATCCACACGTCGAACGGACTCAAGAACACCTTCTTGATTGATTTCTAGATCCAAAGCTTGATGATGAACAAACGCTTTCTTCGTATGAATTATTTTGCTTCTTTGATTATTGTATTTTGATGATTCTAACTCTCAAAATAAATAATCCTATCTCTCTCTATGTCTATGTTTTATTGTTTCTCAAACAATTGTTATTGATTTCTAAAATCAACCATTGAAGCTGTCAATCCCGGTTGAGGGTTTGACCTTATTCCATTTGGGCTCGGGATTCCTTGTCAGACAAGAAGACTGAACAATCTGGTCTAGGCCAGGATAGGTAATGGAGCCGTACTCCTCTTATAGAGTCGTACCGAACCAGTTTTTCGGTTCCCAGATTTTTAGCCTTTTAAATACGTTCTATTGTGTGTGACCCAATAGGATTATACTAAGTTAGCAACGAGTCCAAACAAGTCAGAACCTGTAAGTCATAAGCGGACTCTAGCAAGCCATTATAACTACCCAAATATTATAACTTTGAAAGTCCAAAGTTACCTTATAGAACATATCACAATCCCTTTGTCACGATATCATTTTTGACATAAGTCATGTTCCAAGTCAACTTATGTTGTCCAATGCTTTCTCGATCTTGAGTAGATTTATATGAGCAAATGACATTGAACACATCAATTCATTTGGGCATGGTCATGCATTATTATCAATCTCACTCATCGAGTGGACAATCAGATATCTCTCTTCAGAGAGGGACAAATCCCATCTTGACTTATCATTATTCCCTACAAGAATCTGATCATGCTAATCGTATCCTTTATAACCACCTGGTTAAGGGTAGCGTTTGAGTACGTCAAACATAATGTTCATCATGTGGAAGACCATGATAATCTCATGTCTAAGGATTCAAATGGTATGACTATTATGAGATTTAATTATGACATTTGACCATGGCATAAATCTCATAACTGGTCAGTTTAGTACCTTGTTCTCTAACAAGTACCCATATCCAATGCACATAATCATCATATGATCATCCATTAAACTTATAATAGTTCTTCATAAGTACTAGGGACGGAGATTATTATAATAAACATGCAAATGATATATTAATCAAGTTTGTTATCTCTATAACAATGAGATCATGATGTAACGTAAATGTCTTTCTCAAATGCCTAGGGCATAATATCCAACACCAAGTCCTTGACCCGGACGAACCTTAAGGAGATCCGGGCGGACCATATCCTTGACACGGTCAAACCTTAAGGGGTCCGGGCGGACCTCCTTTGTGCCGAATTTTCAGGTTTTGGACCTCCGAGTTTTGACAGGATTTTGACTTTAATTCCTAAACTTTTTGGGATCTAAAAGTATAAATACGCCTCTTTAAACCCTAGGTCCCATATGATTATTGGAATCAATATTGAGAGCCTCTAAGAAAGAAAAACTAGTCTTCTTCTTCCTCAAGAACAAGAACCATTGTTTTCATATAGCCTTCATAATATAAATTGTTTCTATCGGATCTAGCAAATCCAGATATAGAAATTTGTTATGAATATTCGTTCGCGTGTGGATACACATAGAGGACGTTGGTTTCAACTCCTTCAAGTTCGTGATCTTGTGATTGTAAGCGTGTTCCGCTGCGCATGATTGCTCAAAACCCAACAAGACGGTCTCACACATGAGACGGGTCTCGATGAGAGAAGATATGGGCTTGCCCAGCCCCGCCCATAGGGGTCAAACTATTTACTCTCCAACGAGACCCATCTCACGTGTGAGACCGTCTCACACATTTTTTTTTTCAAAAAACACTCTGAGACACAAGTCTCATACTCATATATTCATCTCAAATACAAAATAGAGTAAAAACCCAGTATTATATATTTCATTAGTATATACAATGTGTCCAGTAATCAAACAACCCCATATTTTTGTACAAGAATAACATAACTACTCATTTCAACACAAACTCATACACTCGTCCAAAAAAAAAAAACACACACATACACATGAGTTCACAAAACATAGTGAATCAAAAAAGTACTATATAATTTCAATTTAAAAATTACAAACTTAATAAAAACAACAATTTTGAATAAAAACCCCCCATTGTCTGACCTAGAATCAAGAAAAAGTTTATTTAAATACATCAAATAGCTCATCAAGGTCAATTTGTCGGCTTCCATCGATCGCTCTTACAAGATTTGGAGATGGTAAGAAATGCCTGAAATTTGAGAGAGAGAATATATGACCGGAATGGAAAAAGAGGACGGAAGAGGGGGAGCCGGTGCCCGAGTAGCTAGGAAAGGTCGATCCGTCGGCTTTTAGCGATTGCTCTTATTAGATCTAAAATGGAGAGAGAATGGCAAAAATTTAAGAGAGAGCGCTAGATCTGGTCGAAATGGAAAGAGAGGACAGAGGAGAGCGCCAGTGCCGAAGGAGGAAGGGAGAAGGATGACCATTGAGATTTAATGGTGAAGAAGGCTAGGGTTTTAGAGATATAGGGTATGAATTTTAGAGAGAGAGAGATTCAAAATGAAAAAAAAAAAGTCTGATGATGAGTTGTTTTTATTGAAATGACGGGGTAGTTTAAGAATTACCTTATTTTATTAAAGGATGAGGGGCATTAGAGCAATAAGTTTTAGTTAGTATGGATGTGAGGATAATAAAAAAATATATATGTCATTCTTTAATTCTTTAAGAATTGAGTTAGTTTTTAGGGGCTTTATGGTAATAATTAATTTAAAATTTTAAGCATATTTATGAGTATACTAATTAATTTTACGAGTGTGAATACCAATACTTAATTTTATATTCAATTGCAAAAGTGAGGTGTGAAAAATGTCCTCTTGGTCCACATTAAAAGTGATGATGAAGTCCGAGAAATTGTGAATCAATGTTGACTGACACATGTGAAAAACGTGAGTTTTTATATTTATTTTTATGTTTACCTTCTTTATATGACCGTTGCAATGGTTTTGTAATGAAATATATATATTTTTTAACTTACTGTATTTTAATGAACTTTTAGTTCAACCCAGGGTCCAAACAGAATTTGAAGTAAGGAGGTTAAAGTTATGTAACTAAAAACAAGAGTGTATACTAAACTATAAGCACAAAAACATGAAATAGCTTTGCTTTGAGTGAATTCCATTTGGTGCTTAAGGCTATCACATGAGAATTATCAAATATGAATATGTGGTTAACATGAATTGAGTTGGGAGAAAGAGAGAGATACATGAGTAATAAAGCAAAAAATAATAACTAGACAATGATTACATCATCTTCCTACACTAGATCACGGATGTAATATGAGGATCCATGAATGAATATAGGTCGGCTTACGTAATTAGAAAGTTATTCACAATAAGAAATAATGATTATATAATTAAAAGAGCAATATAAGTTGAATTAATGCTAAAAATTAATATTAATAGCATGAATTAAACAATTCAAAGTTAGAGAGAGTGTTTAAGTTGAAGAGATTATACTAATAGGTAGATGATTGTGATTATATAACTTGATCTTCAAGTTTGTACTAAGTTTGTGTTGGGTTTTCAAGTAACATGCGCAGTGGAATTTAGCAATTAAAATTTTGAAACCCAAAGCCCATAGATCCGTTCATATGATTAAATCAAATACAACATGATGAATAGAGGAATAACTAACCCTTGATGGCTATCAAATTTTCTCTTTGGTCTTGGTGGAAATCTTGAAGCTTTATCACGAACAAATCACGAACTTTGCAAGATGATAAAATTCACCCTCTAGCGGTATCCACACTTCGAACGAATATCAAAGGAGCTTCTTTGATCTTGGTTGCTAGACCAATATTATGAAACACACTTTCACAATACAATAAAGAACTATATGGAATTTATTTGTGAATTATTTTGTTCCTCAATCAATGATATCTTAGAACAAAATAAAATCTCTCTCAAACTCTTTGAGACTCACAAAAGCACTTGTCAATATGGTCTGGCCGAATTGGGGTTTTTATACACAATTAAGACCATATTCCAAATAGGAATCTTGTGCCAAAAACCTTCCTAAATCGAATTAGGAATTTTCTTGTCGGCAGCACCAGGCGCCCGCCTGGTACTACCCAGGCGCCCGCCTGTTTGGGCAGAAACTCCAGTTCCTTTCTGGCTTGAACATGCGCCCGCCTGGTGCAACCCAAGCGCCCGCTTGGTTGACCAGGAGGCCCAGATCTTTCCAGAAATTCCTTGGAAGTCCTCCGACCTTAAATGCCAATATAGTCCTTTTATTTAAGATTCGTTCTATTGTGTGTGACCCTCTAGGATTATACTAAGTTGGCAATGGGCTCAAACATGATTCCATAAGATATGATTAGGTTCTAGCAAACCGTCATACCTACCCAAATAGTATAACTAGATACAAGTTCGCATTCCTTTAGAATATGTCATAATCCTTTTGTCTACGATGTCATTGAACACAAGTCATGGTCAAACAGTCAACTTGTTTTGTTCAATACTTTCTCGATTCCGAATATGTTGATAATCCAAATGACATTGATCCAATCAATTCATTTGAGTCCGGCCGAACATTTCATCAACATCATTTCTACGAGAGGCCCAAGCTTGACATCTCTCCGTGGAGCGACAAATCCATTTAGCTTATTATTCTTCCCAACGAGAATCCGATTATGCCAATCATACCCTTTATAACTACCGTGTTAAGGTAGCCTTTGAATATGTCAAACACAATGTTCATCAAGTGGAAGACTATAATAACTTCATGTCTAAGGATTCAAATGACATAACTAATATGAGATATATGTATGACATAGACCATGACATAAATTTCATACAGCGGGTCATGTCCAGTACCTTGTTCCAAACAAGTACCCATAAATCTAACATGATCATCCCATGATCATTTAACCTTTATACTAGTGCTTAACAAGTACTAGGGACGGGGATTATTATAAGTAAACATGAACAACAATAATAATCAAAACATCTCTTTATTGATATAAAATAAATGATAACAATTACAACGTTTATTAAACGTGCCTAGGGCACCACTACCAACATTCTCCCACTTGCCCTAGGCCCAATCTCCCATGTATCTAATACCCATGGACCTAACATGACCATCATGTTTAGCTTGTGGAAGTCCCTTTGTTAGCTGGTCCGCAACATTGTTATCAGTAGGTACTCTGCATATATTTACGTCTCCCCTATCAACGATTTCTCGAATGATATGAAAACGCCTAAGTATGTGTTTGGATTTCTGATGTGCTCTTGGTTCCTTTGCTTGAGCAATAGCACCATTATTATCGCAATAAAGGTCTATTGGACTAGCAATACTAGGAACCACTTCAAGTTCGGTTATGAACTTCTTAATCCAAACAGCTTCCTTTGCAGCATCCGATGCAGCAATATACTCAGCTTCTGTTGTAGAATCAGCGGTTGTACATTGCTTGGAACTCTTCCAGCTTACAGCTCCACCATTTAACATAAACACAAAACCCGATTGCGATCGGCTATCATCTTTGTCGGTTTGGAAGCTTGCATCCGTGTAAGCATTTACAACGAGATCATCTTCCATTCCTCCATAGACCAAAAACGAGTCTTTAGTTCTTCTCAAGTACTTAAGAATCGCTTTTACAGCTATCCAGTGATTTTCGCCAGGGTCGGATTGGTATCTACTTGTCATGCTCAAAGCATAAGATACATCCGGCCTAGTACAAATCATGGCATACATGATGGACCCAATTGCCGAAGCATATGGAACATCATTCATTTTCTCACGCTCATCTTTTGTCTTAGGACATTGAGTCTTGCTTAGAGAAACTCCATGTAACACGGGCAAGGTACCTCTCTTAGAATTTTCCATACGGAATCTTCTAATGACCTTGTCAATGTATGTACTTTGGCTTAAACCAAGTAGCCTCCTTGATCTATCTCTATAGATCTTAATGCCAAGTATATATGCGGCTTCACCCATATCTTTCATTGCGAAGCACTTTCCTAACCAAGTCTTCACAGACTGAAGTGTAGGAATGTCGTTTCCAATGAGCAATATGTCATCCACGTATAAAATAAGGAATAGCACTATGCTCCCACTAATCTTCTTGTATACACAAGGCTCATCTTCGTTCTTGATGAAACCAAACTCTTTGACCGATTCATCAAAACGGAGATTCCAACTCCTTGAAGCTTGCTTCAACCCATAGATGGATCTTTGCAATTTTCATACCTTAGAATCTTGTTCAAAACCTTCTGGTTGTGTCATATACACATCCTCTTGTAGTTTTCCATTCAGGAAAGCGGTTTTGACGTCCATCTGCCATATTTCATAGTCATGATACGCGGCAATGGCAAGCAAAATTCTTATAGACTTGATCATTGCTACGGGTGAAAATGTCTCATTATAGTCAATACCATGAACTTGCCTATAACCTTTTGCTACAAGCCTAGCTTTGTAAGTATGCACCTTCCCATCCATGTCAGTCTTCTTCTTGAAGACCCATTTGCATCCTATGGTTTTTACACCTTCGGGCGCATCAATCAGATTCCAAACTTGATTGTCTTGCATGGATTGCAATTCGGATTCCATGGCTCCAAGCCACTTGTCCGAATCAGGAGAAGACATCGCCTCTTGGTAGGTTGACGGTTCATCATTCTCAATGATTTCTACCTCATTACTATCCGTTACGAGAAATCCATATCTCTCGGGCTCGGATCGTAACCTACTAGATCTGCGAGTTGCTTGTGTACTTTGAACAGGTTCCACAACTCCTTGTGGTTCTTGTTCTTGCTCCACCATTGGTTCAATGTTATTTTCTGGATCTCGAATTTCTTCAAGATTTATTTTACTCCCACTGATTTCTTTGGAGAGAAACTCTTTCTCTAGAAAGACACCAGTTCGGGAAACAAACACTTTGTTGTCCTCTCGGTTGTAAAAGTAATATCCTTTAGTTTCCTTAGGATATCCCACGAAAATACATTTATCAGATTTGTGTGCTAGTTTGTCAGAGATAAGTCTCTTGACATAAACTTCGCAACCCCAAATCCTCATGAAAGATAAACTAGGTTTCTTTCCACTCCACATCTCATATGGAGTCTTTAGAACCGATTTAGTTGGAACTTGATTTAGTGTGAAAGCAGCGGTTTCTAGAGCGTAACCCCAAAAGGATATTGGAAGATCAACTTGACTTATCATTGATCGAACCATGTCTAACAAAGTCCGATTCCTCCTCTCGGACACACCATTCCATTGTGGTGTTCCAGGTGGAGTCAATTGTGAAACTATTCCACAATTCTTTAGATGATCATCAAATTCTTGACTCAAGTATTCACCACCACGATCTGATCGAAGTGCCTTAATACTTTTGCCAAGTTGTTTTTCTACTTCATTTTGAAATATTCTAAATATCTCAAACGCTTCACTTTTATGTTTCATTAGGTAAACATACCCAAATCTACTATAATCATCAGTGAAGGTTATGAAGTATTTAAATCCTCCCCTAGCATTGCTACTTAATGGTCCGCATACATCGGAATGTATCAACCCCAATAAGTCGCTTGCCCTTTCACCCAACTTGGTAAAAGGTGTCTTAGTCATTTTTCCAAGAAGACACGACTCACAAGTATCATATGACTCTAAGTCACATGAACCCAAAAGTCCGTCCCCATGGAGTTTTGAGATACGCTTCTCATTAATATGACCAAGACGGCAATGCCACAAATAAGTATGATTTACATCATTAGGTTTAGATTTCTTATTTACAGATAGACATTATTTTCATTCTTGACATCCAAGATATAAAGGCCATTAAATGAATTAGCAATACCATAAAGCACATCATTTAAATAAATAGAAAATTTCTTATTCTCAATAAGAAACTTAAAACCTTCATTATCCAAACAAGAAATTGAAATAATATTTCTGCTTAAATCCGGAATATAATAACAATTTTTCAAAACAAGAATTAATCCGGAAGGTAAAGTGACTTCATAAGTCCCTACGGCTAATGCAGCAACTCTTGCTTCATTTCCCACACGTAGATCTACTTCACCTTCTTTAAGCAGTCTCCTATTCTTTAGTCCCTGCACATTTAGACAAATGTGAGAACCACATCCGGTATCCAATACCCAAGAATCAGTGGTAGAAAGGAGAATATCTATCATATAGATACCTGAAGTCGACGCAGCCTTGCTGCTCTTCTTCTTCTTTTGCTCTTCCAAGAAAGCCTTGCAATTACGTTTCCAATGACCAATTTCTTGACAATGGAAACAAATTGCATCCTTTTGTGTATCGGGTTTTGCCTCAGAAGCCTTGGCAACCTTTGCCTTGCTTATCTTGGGTTTGACAACTTTTGTCTTACCCTTGCCTTTGGCACCAGGCTTCTTCCCATCATGAACCAAGAGCACGGGAGAACCTTTCTCCACAATTTTCATCTCTGCAGTTTTGAGCATCCCATGCAACTCAGAGAGATTCTTATCCATTCCATGCATGTTATAATTCATTACAAACTGATTATAACTTTTAGGCAATGAATTAAGAATGAGATCCGTGGCTAGCTCCAATGGGATTGGATAGCCAAGTTTCTCAAGGTGCTCTACATAACCTTTCATTTTAAGAAAGTGAGGACTCACTTGTTGCCCTTCATTCATTTTACTAGTAGTGAACGCAACAATGGTCTTGTACCTCTCTTGCCTAGCTTGCTCTTGAAACATGGTTCTCAACTCCACGCCTATCTCATAGGCTTCCAAATGTTCCAAACTTTGTTGGAGTTTTGAACACATAGCAGCAAGCATGAGACAACTTACATCTCTAGAATCATTACGATATTTCTTGTAATTGTCTCTTTCTACCCTAGGGGCAGTAGGCGGTGGTTCAGCGGGGAGAGGCCCATCGAGAATGTACAACTTATCTTCTTGCCTAAGAACAATTCTTATGCTACGGATCCAATCCATAAAGTTTGTACCATTCTCTTCGAGCTTATCCTTCTCAAGGATCGATCGCAACGACATTGATTGAGTGTTATTAGTCATTATCTACAAATATGCAAAAATTTCCAAAATTTAATAAGTACCGGTTTTTATTAAAGAGATAAATAATGTATTTTTCAAACAAAATACTCCCACTAAATTATATAACCTTCATATACATCCAATGTATAATATAATTTAAATGGGTTAAGATCCAACTTTAATTTAATTTCAAGTCCGCTAAGGCGGATTACACAAAATCAAATTAATTAGGTAGACAACTCTTGTCAATCATATCTCATATGACTCTTAGTTCCTTTTATGAGATTCTTTAAGAAATCAAATTTCAAAAAGCATGTTAAACCTCATCTTTGCCTAGGCCCAAAACTGTTTTGACGCCCAATTAAGTCTAACCATTTTAAACGCACAGTTAATGTGTCCCGCTAGGGCGTGCCCACACTATCTATCTTGCTCATACATAAACAAATTTAATGCATCTCGCTAGGGCGAATCTACATTAAAATCACTCATGTACTAACAAGTGTTTTAATCATGGCATGGCAATAAAAGACTTAAAACTTTCTTTGAAGGTTCATCACATATAGCATATAACACATTTATGAGCACATAATATAAACATGTTACACATCAAGTTTAGCCACTAAATTAATCTCCATTAATTTAAGCATGATATTTATGTGTCATTAGTTTCTCTATAATTATGAGGATGAGACTATTTCAACTTTGGTTATTATCTCCAAATCAAGACAACAAGAAGTGCGGTCGAACTAAGCCATTAGGCAACCACAATCCCGCACTAATTCAAGAAACCAAGAAAGTAGTCCATGTGGCCGAAACTAAGCAATAGATGGTCTCGATGAACGTAGGCCAATTGCATTCACAATTCCACATGGATCTCCAATCATTGAATCAAGAACTTTGTTTCTCAATTTTAGCAATTATGAACTCTTCATAATTCTAACTTCGTTTTATCTTTGAGACTTTGATTGCGATCAAGTTTGGGAAACACAATCTCGATGAACGCAGATTAGCCATCCAAAACTTGAACCAATCTAGGAATCACAAGACTAAAACAAATAGGAAAATCAAACCCCAAAATCCACACACAAACCAACTACCCAAAACCCATTCCAGATCAACAAGTCTGGACTGGTTCTGTTATTGGTTTTGTTGAATTTATCGAAAATTCCATATTCAGATTTTAACCAAAATCAGAACAAATTTTGACCACCGAGCGCCCGCCTGCAAAGGACCAGGCGCCCGCTTGAATGGCCAGAATAGTTTAGAATTTTAAAGTTCGAAAATTTTGTCTCAAAATTATTTTTCCCCGATTATTAAAACTTTGATCCAATCAAAAATCAATAATCGAAATATTTCAGAATCCACCATAATTTTTATTGCGATTGAATAGTGCGATTAAAGTTGCAAAACAATAAACCACATAAAATCACAAAACACATAAACATCATATAATCCAATATTCATATCATGCTTGGCACATAAACAATTTATATACACACAACATGATCCAAGTATTGAATTAATCAACATGAACGTTGCTCTGATACCACTGTTGGGTTTCCAAGTAACATGCGCAGCGGAATTTAGCAATTAAAATTTTGAAACCCAAAGCCCATAGATCCGTTCATATGATTAAATCAAATACAACATGATGAATAGAGGAATAACTAACCCTTGATGGCTATCAAATTTTCTCTTTGGTCTTGGTGGAAATCTTGAAGCTTTATCACGAACAAATCACGAACTTTGCAAGATGATAAAATTCACCCTCTAGCGGTATCCACACTTCGAACGAATATCAAAGGAGCTTCTTTGATCTTGGTTGCTAGACCAATATTATGAAACACACTTTCACAATACAATAAAGAACTATATGGAATTTATTTGTGAATTATTTTGTTCCTCAATCAATGATATCTTAGAACAAAATAAAATCTCTCTCAAACTCTTTGAGACTCACAAAAGCACTTGTCAATATGGTCTGGCCGAATTGGGGTTTTTATACACAATTAAGACCTATTCCAAATAGGAATCTTGTGCCAAAAACCTTCCTAAATCGAATTAGGAATTTTCTTGTGGGCAGCACCAGGCGCCCGCCTGGTACTACCCAGGCGCCCGCCTGTTTGGGCAGAAACTCCAGTTCCTTTCTGGCTTGAACAGGCGCCCGCCTGGTGCAACCCAAGCGCCCGCTTGGTTGACCAGGAGGCCCAGATCTTTCCAGAAATTCCTTGGAAGTCCTCCGACCTTAAATGCCAATATAGTCCTTTTATTTAAGATTCGTTCTATTGTGTGTGACCCTCTAGGATTATACTAAGTTGGCAATGGGCTCAAACATGATTCCATAAGATATGATTAGGTTCTATCAAACCGTCATACCTACCCAAATAGTATAACTAGATACAAGTTCGCATTCCTTTAGAATATGTCATAATCCTTTTGTCTACGATGTCATTGAACACAAGTCATGGTCAAACAGTCAACTTGTTTTGTTCAATACTTTCTCGATTCCGAATATGTTGATAATCCAAATGACATTGATCCAATCAATTCATTTGAGTCCGGCCGAACATTTCATCAACATCATTTCTACGAGAGGCCCAAGCTTGACATCTCTCCGTGGAGCGACAAATCCATTTAGCTTATTATTCTTCCCAACGAGAATCCGATTATGCCAATCATACCCTTTATAACTACCGTGTTAAGGTAGCGTTTGAATATGTCAAACACAATGTTCATCAAGTGGAAGACTATAATAACTTCATGTCTAAGGATTCAAATGACATAACTAATATGAGATATATGTATGACATAGACCATGACATAAATTTCATACAGCGGGTCATGTCCAGTACCTTGTTCCAAACAAGTACCCATAAATCTAACATGATCATCCCATGATCATTTAACCTTTATACTAGTGCTTAACAAGTACTAGGGACGGGTATTATTATAAGTAAACATGAACAACAATAATAATCAAAACATCTCTTTATTGATATGAAATAAATGATAACAATTACAACGTTTATTAAACGTGCCTAGGGCACCACTACCAACAGTTTGGTGGATAATTGTGTGCTTGTGAGTGAATTTTGAGGAGAGTGATAGTTATTAGGAGAGAGAGAGAGAGAGAGAGAGAGAGAGAGAGAGAGAAAAGTGATTGTAAGAGTAATGGCAGCACTTCAGCTACACATTTTGAATTTTTGGACCCATTGCATGGAGGAGAGACCTTCTGTTTACAAGAAATATGAATCCGGAGAGGTGTTATACGATATAAAGAAGTGTCCCACAACATTCACATGAAGGCACGTGAATGTCGCACGACTAATGAATATTCAGGGATCTTTTAAAAGGTGCATTCACAAGGAACACATGAATGACTGTCATGCATCACAATAGTGGTTGTCATACGACACAACAAGGGTGTCGCACAACACTAAATGTATTGTCGTATAACATTTAAAAGCGAGAATTATAAGGAATTCTTCCCATGTCACTGTAGGCCTTGAGGGGGATTATGATATGGTCTTTAGGACTTCCAAATGTATCTAAAAGTTCTTAGTTTCCGAAATGGGTTACTTACACAAACACTAACACTTTTTTTAACACACTGATACTTTTTAACAAGTGTTAAAAGTGTCAGTTCGAATGTTTATAAGTGGTCGTTTAAATATTTATAGGAACCTGATCGATACATCGTAACATTATCACTGACACTTATGAGGGGATCCTTTTAAAACCCATTTTTTTAAACGTAAGAAAAGCTTGTAAATGCTAAAAATAATGAGATAAATGAAAAAAATAATCCAATGTACGTTTAAATTTAAATGAGATAAAAGTACTTTTTTTCCATGTAAGAAAAAATTATATCATTTTCACATAAATTAAGAAAGTTAGTTAGTTAAACAAGTCTAATTGTCTTCTTTAGTAACAAAATATTTAGTTTTAAAAATCATTATAATTATTAGAGCATTTCCACATTAAATGTCTAAAAAATATGCACTTATCTTTGGAAGATAATAATTAATTAGAAGAATTTTAGGGAAAAGTATTAAATATATACTTGAATTTTTATAATTTTTATTTAGATGTAATGTTAAAAATGGCCAAAATATGTTTAGCCCCCCAAAGTATCCACCCATTCCCACTTTGGTACCCAAACCCAATTTTGTCTCAAAGTGACCCTCTAATTTTCCATTTGTCCCAGTTTGACCTATGACCCCCCTTGACCCCTAACGGCGTTAGAAAATTAACGAGAAATGGTCATGTGCATGTCATGTGAGGGTTCTTTTTATCATTTTTCTAGAAAATAGAAGGTTATAAAGGTCCATTTATATTGAGGGTGGCAATTACTTCTCCACCTAACCTCACTATCCTCATCAGTCAACAACCGCCACCACCACCACCAATTTTCCAGAATCCGGTGACCACCGCCGCCATTTTTCCAGAATCCGGTGACCACCACCAAAAATCGATCAAAAATTCAAATCAAGATATGCTAGTCCAAAAATTCGAAATTACCCAGATCTATGTAACAACAGGCCATGAATCTGTAGATTTAATTCGATTTTGCACGCATTCACACTTGCCACCTGAACCTGCAATCCCGATTTTACCCAGATCTATGTAACAACAGGCCATGAATCTGTAAAATCGATTGTCGAAATGGATAAGGTTTTATTCGATTTGCTTAAACCCCTCTCATGTTCTTCTAGGGTTCCGAAGACCAGCCATTCTCCTCCTCCTCCATTGTCAGACACAGGCGCCATGGCTAGAGTGAAGGTTAATGAGCTGAGGAAGAAAGCAAAGCGAGGAATCGATTCAATTTCGCCTAGGGGTTCGAAATTACTAGATTTTGATTTGATTTTGGGTTGGATTTAGGTTTATATTTTGCTTGACCCATAAGATCGGAGATCGAGAAATTAGGGGGAAAAGGGCCGTCGAGATCTGGGTGTGGGGATGGATGGGGAAGAAGGGAGGAAGAAGGATGGAGATGGGTGGAATTGTGGAAGATGGAGAAGGATGAACTGGGTTTCTTTTTTGCTTTTTGTTTTTGCTTTCTTTTTCTTTTTTAATTTGTTTTTGGTTAGTTTAGATTTTTTTATTTATGATTTTTAAAATCCCATATTATTTTTATTCTTTATGTTGTTAATGTATTTTTAATAAATGAATTTATTATTTGATAATAATTTATAGTTTTGTTTTGCATTTACTTTCTTTTT
Organism: Campanula takesimana; assembly: GCA_026119855.1. Taxonomy (NCBI): domain Eukaryota; kingdom Viridiplantae; phylum Streptophyta; class Magnoliopsida; order Asterales; family Campanulaceae; genus Campanula; species Campanula takesimana. The sequence continues at coordinate 200,206 of JAOWBW010000815.1, read as the reverse complement.
CTTTCTTTTAATTGAAAGTTAAAAAGAAACTATCCAAAATACCCCTCACATGACATGCACAAGACCATTTCTCGTTAATTTTCTAACGCCGTTAGGGGTCAAGGGGAGTCATAGGTCAAACTGGGACAAATGGCAAATTAGAGGGTCACTTTGGGACAAAATTGGGTTTGGGTAACCAAGTGGGAATGGGTGGATACTTTGGGGGGCTAAACATATTTTGGCCGTTAAAAATTTATTTTGTGAAAATTTATTTTGTGTTTCCTATATTTGAGGCTGGAACGAGTACTTCTTTGTAAAAGTTTGGGTTGTTTCAAAAAATAAAAATATATTTCTGGTCTCTTTATTAGTAGCAGTTGATGGTGGACATTATGGACTGAAGTTCATAGACCAACCCGCGACCCGTGTACCGCCACCCGTCGACTCGCGGTCCAGATCCGTGCGTAGTGTGCCCAAACACGGAGTGGATCGGGCATAGATATTTAACGCGGAGCGAGCTTGGATTGGGCCAAAATCCGTGCCCAGCCCGTGGATCATGTTATCCGCCTAGTTTTATATTTTTATTTTCATGTATTTGTCTCGGGCCATTTTCGTCCAACCCCATCCATGACACGACCGAACCCCATCCTCCTCGATCCTTCTTTGGTCCAAAACCATTTTTTTTTTTGAAAAAAAACCCAACACCTAACCCTTCATCTTTTCCCTAACACCCCCTTCTTCATCTCCGATTCCCCATCAGGCATCACGTTGTGTGTGTGTGAGTGTTTTTCCTATCTCCCTCTATTCCCCATTCCTCTTTACCCTAATCCCCTTCTTCATCTCCCATTCCCTAACACCTATTTTTTTTTTGTCCTCATCTCCCTCCGATCCCCATTCATCTTTGCCCTATCCCCCTTCTCCATATCCAATTCCCCAACACCTATTTTCTTCTTTTCTTTCCTCATCTCCTTCTAATCCTCATTTATGTTCCCCTTCTACCTCTAGCCTTCCTCTCTTCATTTCAAATTCCCTCAAGTACCCTTGTCTTTCTTCTTCTTTCTTCTTTATCTTTGTTTCCCTTAACTTACTCTGTCTATCATCACCGTAGCAGTAAATTAAGGTTTCAAAAATTGGAGGAAAATTAGGGTTTCAAAGATTGAGGAGAAGAAGATAAGGTATTTGGGTCAAAGTCCGTTTTAGCCCGTTGACTAAATAGGCAGGCTATACACACAGACCAGATATGTTAATTCCAGACAGGCCAAGCCGAGCACGATCCACAGGCTAACTTCATGCGGTCAGACTTCGGCCCATTTGTCCACGGACATGTGATTTGGCGGGCCAGGCCAGATCGAATCACCCGTTTGAACACATGAGTAGTACTCTCCCGTTTCAAAATGTTGTTCCTTTTTTTTGAGGTTAATATGAAGAAACTTTGAATAACAATTTTGGTTTAATTTAATTATTTTAATGAAATATAAAACTTGTTATTAATTCACTATTATAAATATTATCAATAACAAGTTTAATATTTTTATTAAAAATAAATTAATTTAAATTAAAATGATTGTTCAAAGTTTTTCGTACTGAGATTAAAAAAGAAAAAAAGAAGAAGGGGTATCGAACCCAAAACATTTACGACGGAGAGATTGAAATGCTCAAAATGCCGCTCGTGCACAAACGCTTTGGCTAAACATATTTTTGAGAGAAGGGTAGTTGATAACTTGATATGATCTCCTACCTACCTTTCCTACTTTCTTACTGTCCTCTGGGCTCTGGTAAATGATTTCATTCCTAGGAGGAATCATGAAAAACGTGAATCAAGTGAGGTGGGACACAAAAACACCCGCCGGGCATTCACGTTAATATTTTCAAATAAAATACAACTCCACCATCATCATATTCCCTCCATCTCCTTCAAAAAAACCCCCAAATCAATAAACAATTATGAAAACCAAACATCAAAATTGCCAAATATCCCGGACTCATAGATTCTCCTCCCCCAAATCCTTCCCTCCAAATCTTTCTCAATAATACTAAGCAACAACAACAATGGGGGCGCTAACAGCAGGAGGAGAGTCAAGAAAATGGATGATACTCGTTGCTACTACTTGGCTTCAGGCATTTACGGGAACCAATTTCGATTTCTCTTCTTACTCTACCCAATTGAAATCGGTGTTGGGTGTGTCGCAGGTGCAGCTGAATTACCTGTCCGTGGCTTCGGATTTGGGGAAGGCGTTTGGGTGGTGTTCTGGTGTTTGTTTGTTTCATTTTCCTTTGTGGGTTGTTTTGTTTATGGCTGCGTTTCTTGGGTTGTTTGGGTATGGGTTTCAATGGCTTCTTCTTCAAGGGTTTGTTTCTCTGCCTTATCCCATGGTTAGCTCTCTCTCTCTCTCCTTTTTTTGATGTCAATTTTTTTTTTTTTTTTTTTTTGTGTGTTGTTGTATTGGGTATTATTTGTGATTGTTGTCTGGAGAAACATGTTAGAGAAAATGGGTAATTGGTTTCTTATGGATTTAATTTGGGTTTGTTGCGTAATTGGTTACTGTCAGGGTTGTTGAATGGTGAAATTGTAAAGAATATGCAATTTTTGTTTCGTTTTTTCTGTGTTTGATTTGTGGTTTTGCTAATGAGGGTATTGTTTACGGCTGTAGAATGGAGAGGTTTGTTAAAGAAGATTGGTATTTGCATTCTCTCTCTGTATAATCTCTGCTTCTTTGTAAATGGGTATTGTTGCTGAAATGATTTTCGTTATGGAAAATGGGTATCTGTTTCTCCATTCGATTCTCGATCTTGCTGCAGAATGGGAATTCTAATCAATTTTTGATTGGAGAAAAGCTGTGAAATAAATTAGTTTGTAGTTTTTTTGGTTGCATTGGATTTTCTTTGTTCTTCAATGATACATTATGCTGTTCTTTGTCTTTTTCGTTCTATTTTACTATCATTTTCATTTTATTTTTAATCTCGTGTCAAGTTTTGATGCATTGACACGACATGATTTTTCCTCTTACTTTGTCTTTATCCCACTTCAATTTAAGGGGTTGTTTTCTATTCCATCTTCTCATAACTAATCTCTTGTCTTACTGTGTGTGTATTCAAACTAAAATCATTTGTCTCAAAGCTCCAACCACCAAATCACATCTAGACTCACAGTTGCAAACACCAACCAACATCTACATGTTCCTCCATTCTGCTTAAGAGTCCTACTTTCCATTTTGGATGTTCAACAATACGTCAATTGTGAATCTTTCTGTGTACACTAGTTTGATTATTGTCAACACATGGGAGACTTGGAGTAACGTCAAACTTTAAGTTTGGTACATCTTGTTTCCAACTCACAAATTCCCAAATGTAGAAGGGTTAGCTCAACGTACTCCACTTTTATATATTTTGTGTTTTTTGACTTTAAGTAATTCCAATTGTTGTTTTTTATTGACAAGGTTGTTATAACTGACCATCACATAGTTAGGTGTGTATACTTGAAATACTGGTTGATGGTTGACTCCATGTTGCCATATTACACACTTTCTCTTCATTTTGGATTTTATTTTGAGAAAATCCTTCGGCCCTGTTTGGATTGTTTTTTTTTTTTTTTTTTTTTTTTCCCTTTCCCTCCTTGGCCTTGTTTTTGTATCTCTCTCTCATACTTTCTCACCTAATCATTACAAAACAAAAATAAAACCATGAAGGAAACCAAATACCACGAATCCAAACATGGCCTACTAACAATTAATTACCCTACAGTTTCTACCACTCCGTATTATGTTATTTTAAAACCGTTATTGACGCTGTCGACTATCAATCACTTCTTGAGTCGAGTTGATCTTTTGTGTTAGTCACTTTTCAGTTTGCTCTGGATAGTCAACTTGTGTAATAGACTGTTAAGAAGTGACTGTAAAAGCATTCATCAGCCAAAAGTCTGTCCAGCCTTCTCTATTTACAGCATGAATTTAATTATGTCAGCTTAATCAAATAATTAACTTGCCTATTTTTATATAAACATTAAAAACAAACTTTTTTTTCTGAGAGTTGTATATTGACACAGCACTTTGGTACGCGTTCTTCGACCATGTAACTCTTTGCTTCAACCTTGATACAATCAGCGCCAAATATGACCTATAAACAAGTGTTTGGATGAACTATTACATGTTTTAGATTTAAATCCAACTATACCTGGTTTCTTATGAAGTCATTTTCTCGCTTCCTCTTACCAGTCATCCTGGTATTCTGTCTGTATTTTGTTTTTATTTTTTATTTTTCACAAAGATTTATCAAAATCTTAATGCATGGCAGGTAATTCTCTTATGTTTGTCAGCTGGTTGCAGCATTTGCTGGTTCAATACAGTGTGTTTCGTGTTATGCATAAAGCATTTCCCAGCCAATCGTCCACTTGCAGTGTCCCTCAGTGTTAGTTTCAACGGTGTAAGTGCAGCTCTATACAACCTAATTGCCAATTCCATAAACTCAAATGATACAAGTATATACCTTCTTCTTAATGCCTTTATCCCTTTAATCGCCTCTTTTACACTACTCCCACTCCTCAGACCCCCACCCCCACCTCAATCTCAGGCACTTGCACAAGATGGCCCACATCATGACGCCGTTATTTTTCATTTTCTTTATGCACTTGGAGCTTTTACAGGCTTATATCTCCTCCTCCTAGACCCTATATCATCTAATTCATCAATTGCTCGTATCCTCTTACTCGGAGCGATTTTCTTGTTGGTACTCCCCTTGATCACACCTGGTATTGTTTACGCTCGTCAATGGGCTCAAGATTCCATCCAATCAGGCATCGAGCTTGAAGGGTCAACTTTAGGTTTGCTTGATGGTGATTTCGAGCTTGAAGCGATGATGAAAAGTGAAAGTGACCCCTTTTGGAATAATGATGCAGACAGTTCAAAAGTGGGGTTCAATTTGCTTGAAAAGGATCAGTTGATGGTGATTGGTGAGGAGCATTCAGCCAAGTTGCTTCTTAGTCGATGTGATTTCTGGCTGTATTATATCACGTACTTGTGTGGAGGAACTATTGGACTTGTTTACAGCAATAATCTTGGACAGATTTCAGAGTCACTTGGACATGGTTCACAGACTAGTTCTCTTGTCACTCTCTATTCTATAAGCTCTTTCTTTGGACGCCTGCTTTCAGCTGCCCCTGACTTTTTACACCAGTAAGTCAACAACATCAAGTCTTTCATGTTCTCTTTCAATAATTTTAACTAAAACTCCGATCTTATTTTGTCATACAAGTATCATAACTACAACCCTTTTAATTTATTGTCAGTCAACCTACATATGCAACATACTTTCACTTTTTTTTCATCATATAATGCAACATACTTGATAGTGACAAATATGACCAACATACTTTTGCATCCATTATTAAATAATGCAATGTATTCCCTCCGTCTCATAACAAAGTACCCATTTGCTTTTAGGAACAAGAGCTAAGGGAAAAGTGTTGAAAAAGTAGGTGTTGTGGGTGGTTAGGAGAGAGAAATTGGGGGTAGGGAATAGTAAGTGGATAGTTGTTATGAGCATGGCAAATGGGTCCCATTAATAATTTTTTTTTTATATTTTCCTTTTTGGGGAAGTGGTACTTTCGGATGGGACACCAAAAAATGGCAAAATGAGTACTTTGTTTGTTATGGGACTGAGGGAGTATTTCCTTTTTACTTGTGGCATCAAAAAACTAATGGGGCTGCTGATATGGCACTACCACATTAGATCCTTATCAGCACCATGTGAGCATTGACTTTGAATTTGATGACATGGCATTGACATGACATAAAATGACTGTGCCATGTCAACAACCCTTTTATTTTATTTGATGCAAAAAAATGTACATTGCATTATTTGATAACGGATACAAAAGTACGTTGGTCATATATGTCATTAACGAATGTTGCATTATTATTTGTAATATCGGTTGGTATGGCAATCACCCCTACTTCCTTTATCTGTCACTAACGGATGCAAAAGTACGTTGCATAAGTTACTAATTATTATTAAAATTTATTTATCTTAAATGCAGCAAGGTATACTTCGCAAGGACAGGGTGGATGGCTCTTTCGCTTGTGCCAATGCCGATTGGTTTCTTCCTCCTTGTTCTATCAGGTAGCTATACGGCTTTGAGTGCTGCCACAGGGCTAATGGGACTCTGCTCAGGGTTCATATTTTCTGCAGCCGTCTCAATCACTTCTGAGTTATTTGGTCCTAACAGTGCTGGCGTAAACCATAATATTCTCATAACAAACATTCCGTTGGGATCTTTGCTCTATGGCCTTCTCGCAGCCACTGTGTACAATAATAGCATAGATGGTTTGATACAGGAGGTGGGCCCCACTGGGGTATCAATGGTTTGCATGGGTAGAAAATGCTATTTTGATACGTTTATATGGTGGGGTTTTTTCTCTTTGTTTGGTGTGGCTTCTAGTATTCTGCTTTTCCTAAGAACCAGAACTGCTTATGGACGGTTTCAAAGTAGGAATTGGGCTCAATTTTCTTAGCAGCGGATGAGTTTGGTTTTGTGATGGCATAAAGCTTTGAGAAATGTACGTAGTTGAGAGAGAAGGTAATCAATCTGGGGATGAAGTCGAAGAACATGAACTTGGAAAAAGGGGTTTGGAAAAGGAGCCGGGAAAATGAGGTTAGTAACAGTCATTTAGATTTGGTTATCTTCAAGCTGTATAGACATGTAGAGTTCTAATGTAAATGACGTATACTGACTTTGTAAAAGGAGAAAAATGAAATAAATAACACGTTTACAGAGGAAAATATTGTGCAGTGAATCTAATTGTTGCATGAGGCATAAATTCACAACACATAATGTAGCAAAGAACTAACTGAAGCTCTTGTGCAAAGTCCCTTGTCATAAAAAAACAAACAAACACATCTTTAGCAGTGTAACACAACTTCAAACAATCAAAAGAATGAGTAGGTCATTTAACAGATCATTCACCCCTTTGTTTTGGACATCGTTGGCTGTCGTTACTCGTTAGAAGTAAATTGTCAGAAGAGCTTTAAAAATCTTTAAGACCGTCTATTTGTTGACCTATTCATGTTGATAAAGTGGTTGTGATAGAAACAAGTGGCAGCAGCCACTCAGGACATACAAAAGGCGTGGAAAAGATGCCTCCAAGGCTCAAGCTCTGATTTGGAATGCCTTTGATGATATGGAGCCTAGTTGGGAGTTGGCGTAATTAGTTAGGATATGATGTTTTTGTTTCTTGCAGCAGGGTTAATTTAGTTATTTAGATTTGCTGGGAAAAGTTTTCCTTTTTAGTTTAGGATTCTATAGAAAAGTTAGAATTATTACATCAAAAGGCACAGCCAAGGATCTGATTTAAGAGCAGTTATGTAGGCAGTTAGTGAGCAGTTATTTGGATGTTCCTAACAGGTGTGACTGTTAAGATTAGTACCTTTTATAGGCTTATAAATATGTTTTCCTAATATTGTAACAGCCATTGAAATTTTGAGAGTTTAATAAAGATTTTTCCTAGCAAAGATTTGCTTCTTGTATTGAATATGCGTGATTCACATCCTTGGGTGCGCTCAAGAAACCGAGGTGCGCCTACGGTTGCCTGTGTTTAAAGCCAGGCCTTTGTTTTCTTTCTTTATCTTTACTGTTTTAAAATCAGATTGTGCATAAAATTGCTTCCGTCCTGCATCAATTGGTATTAGAGCCTGGTTGCATCATGACAACTCGTTCAGGAAGACCGTTCAGACAGGGGGTTTCAGATAACGAGCGAGATGCAATCCTTCTTCAGATCCTGGAACGACTTGACAATATGGATATTCGCCTAGAAGCTATGGAAGAAAGGAATCGAGGAGCAGCAGCGGAAGATAATCGAGGTGGGGCTGCTGTAAATGATGCAATACCAGAAAATCAAGAAGGGGTTGAACAACCTGCAATACCAGAAAATCCAGATGGGGTTGCTGGTCACGAAGATCAGCATATTATGCAACAAGGAGGAAGGCAACCGGGAAGAGGTGCTCGAATTCTAGATGCACGGCATCAGCGTGTATTCAATTGGGCAAGAGAAGTCCTGGAAAGAGGCCGTTTTGAACCACGTGATACAGCTGGAGATATCACAAAGAAAGTGAAGACTGATGTCCCAAATTTTGAAGGAAAATTTGATCCTACAGTATTTTCTGATTGGCTTGCTGCACTTGAAGAATACTTTGATTGGTTTGATATGTCTGATGAGCGTCGAGTCAGGTTTACAAAGATGAAACTTGTTGGTTTGGCTAAGGTGTGGTGGCGTGGAATTGAAGAAATATGAGGAGGTTAGGACAGCAACCTATAGGAACATGGCAAGAGATGAAGATAAAACTCCTCGAGAAGTACATGCCTATTAATTACCAAGATAAGCTGTGTGAGCAATTTGTTAATTTAAAGCAAGGTACGTCGAGTGTAACAGAGTATATGCAGCGATTTGATGAGATTAAAACCCGAAGTCAGATCGTGGAAGATCCTCGTCAAATCCTAGCACGTTTCAAGACTGGATTAAGGGCTGATATACGCCGAGAATTGTTGAGGCAACCTGTTTACAGTGTGGAGGATGCGTTTCAAACAACCCTTGACTTGGAGGAATACCTTAAGCCACTAAATAAAAGGTTTCCGTCAACTAATCAGAATATTAGATCACCGTATACGCAGCTAGCAAGTGGATCTAATGCAAAGGCAGATGAGAAGGGTAAGAATGTCATGCCTACTAAAGGTACTGGAAAGTATAATGATGGTTGTTTCAAGTGTGGAGAACCAGGTCATATGTGCTACAATTGCCCCAAGAAAAATCTGCATATGGGTGCTGAAATAGAGTCTGAAGAACAGCCACTAGAGAACGAGAATGATGGGGGTGACTTTGATTTCGGGACATATAAGGCTGACGATTTAGAGGAGCAAGAAGAGGACGTTTCGCTTGCTACAGTAGTTAGGCGGATCCTAGCAGCCCCTAAAGTTCAAGAGGAGGATTGGCGGCGTACTTCCATCTTTCAAATGTTGGTTCGTTGTGGAACACAAGCCAAGAAGCTCATAATTGATGGTGGCAGTTGCATGAATGTGGTTTCAGCGTCAACAGTGGAAAGTCTCAAACTTCCTGTTGAACCACATCCTCAACCTTATAAAGTGGCTTGGATCGACAACTCAACTATTCCGGTAACACAACGATGTCTTGTTTCGTTCTCATGTAAAAACTATCAAGATTCAGTGTTGTGTGATGTAGTCCCCATGAAAGTTGCTCATATTCTCCTTGGACGACCTTGGCTCTATGACCGCAAAGTGAAACATTGTGGAGAACGTAACACCTACAGATTTTCTTATCAGAATAAGTGTGTAACTCTACTCCCGATGACTGACGCGGAAATTAACAAGCATAAGGAACCTTCACCAAAATGTCCAGTTACAAATAAGAACAAGTTTCTCCAGATGCTGACAAAGAAATCTTTCTTGAAAGAGAGCAGGGATAGTAATGTGATAATTGCTGTGGTTGTAAGACGCATCAAGGATTCTAAGTTGGCAACTAGTGAACTCTCTCCAGAAGTTCATAAACTGTTGGCTGACTTTTCACATGTAGCACCTGAAGAGCTGCGAAATGAGCTTCCTCCTCTGCGTAACATCCAACATGAGATAGAATTTGTGCCGGGATCTCAATTACCTAACCTTCCAGCATATCGTATGAACCCTACTGAACACGCAGAGCTTAAGAGATAAGTGGAAGAGTTGCTGGCCAAAGGGTTTATTCATGTAAGCTTAAGCCCATGTGCTGTACCTGCGTTACTAACGCCAAAAAAAGATGGAACTTGGCGTATGTGTGTTGATAGTCGAGCTATTAACAAGATTACTATCAAGTATGTTTCCAATTTCTCGACTAGATGATATGGTACACATGATGGCTGGTTCTATGATATTTTCAAAGATAGATTTGAGGAGTGTGTATCACCAAATCTGTATTAAACCTGGTGATGAATGGAAAACATCGTTCAAGACCAAAGATGGCCTCTACGAATGGCTTGTAATGCCGTTTGGACTCTCAAATGCACCCAGCACATTCACGCGCTTCATGACACATGTACTTCAGCCTTTTATTGGTCGTTTTCTGGTGGTATACATCGACGATATTTTAATTTATAGCAAGAGCAAGGGAGAACACCTGGACCACCTGCAACAAGTCTTGCGAACTCTTCGCCAAGAAAAGCTTTATATCAACATGAAGAAATGTTCGTTTATGAGTACCCAGGTAATATTCTTGGGGTTTGTAATTTCTTCTAGAGGCATAGAAGCTGATCCAGATAAGGTAAAAGCTATACGTGACTGGCCGGTTCCTACTTCAATTAATGAAGTACGAAGTTTTCATGGCTTGGCGACATTCTACAGACGTTTCATACGCAATTTCAGCAGCATAATGACACCAATAACAGATTGCATGAAACAAGGAGATTTTACTTGGACTAAGGCAGCAACACAAGCGTTCCAAGAAATCAAGAACAAAATGAGTAATGCTCCTGTTTTGCGGTTACCTGACTTCTCAAAATTATTTGAAGTAGCTTGTGATGCATCAGGTGTTGGAATTGGAGGTGTACTTAGTCAAGAAGGCCAACCAATAGCATACTTCAGAGAGAAATTGAATGAGGCAAAGCAGAGCTCCAAGATTAGCGGAAGAAATTGAAGATATTGTTGATCATCAAGTGGTTTCCACTCGAGGAGGTGGTTATCAAAAGTTTCTTGTCAAATGGAAGGGCGTCCACTTTCAGAATGTACTTGGATTACTGATCAAGAGTTTCAACGACTTAACCATAAAGCAGTTTCATGCCTTTAACTTGTCGGAGTCGAGTTCTTTCAACCCGGGGAGAGATGATAGAAACAAGTGGCAGCAGCCACTCAGGACATACAAAAGGCGTGGAAAAGATACCTCCAAGGCTCAAGCTCTGATTTGGAATGCCTTTGATGATATGGAGCCTAGTTGGGAGTTGGCGTAATTAGTTAGGATATGATGTTTTTGTTTCCTGCAGCAGGGTTAATTTAGTTATTTAGATTTGCTGGGAAAAGTTTTCTTTTTTAGTTTAGGATTCTATAGAAAAGTTAGAATTATTACATCAAAAGGCACAGTCAAGGATCTGATTTAAGAGCAGTTATGTAGGCAGTTAGTGAGCAGTTATTTGGATGTTCCTAACAGGTGTGACTGTTAAGATTAGTACCTTTTATAGGCTTATAAATATGTTTTCCTAATATTGTAACAGCCATTGAAATTTTGAGAGTTTAATAAAGAATTTTCCTAGCAAAGATTTGCTTCTTGTATTGAATCTGCGTGATTCACATCCTTGGGTGCGCTCAAGAAACCGAGGTGCGCCTACGGTTGCCTGTGTTTAAAGCCAGGCCTTTGTTTTCTTTCTTTATCTTTACTGTTTTAAAATCAGATTGTGCATAGAATTGCTTCCGTCCTGCATCAGGTTGCTTCAAGATCATAAAATCCAAAAACTTGGCTTGATCTAGCAAGCTAACACAGACCGAGCATTGTACTATGGTAGTGAGTTTTTGGGATAGAAGTAATAGAATCTTTTTTTTTTTTTTTTTTTTTTTTTTTTGAGGGAGTGATTGAAAAACGAAAGCGTTTGTAGAGCTGTTTTGCCTTAATCTTGTTAATCAAGATTATTAGACAACCTTTACGTTGTAGGTCGATTATTAGACAACAGAAAGACAAGAACAGTCTTAACCTTATCATTTTATAGTTCCTGGATTCAAAATATGAATTTCTGTTCTCTTGCAATTTTTTTTTTCTTTTTTCCAGAAGCTAACTAGAAGATTTCTCCACAATTTAAAAAAAAAAAATAGTCAAACAATGAAATGCAATTATCTGACTCTGTTGAAGCATTTATCCCTTATTGAGAAACAAAACTATAGCTTACACCAAATTAAGAGACATTGCAGTTTCAAAGCCAATAATAAAAGCTTTGGTAAGGTAGAAGATAGAAAAAAATTGTATAGCAAATGATACTTTCATTTGTATTAGTCAAAATTTTACACACATTCATGTGCTTAGATTTACAAAATTTATGCAAAGATCTATTATATACAACTCTGCATCATGATTTATATTTTTCATCTAACAGTTGATGAGATTGAGTAGAGAAACTCTAGTTTTGATCAAATGCCTATAAATGCCGTCTAGTCCTTCTTGAATATCTTCAAGGCTCAACTCCATTTGTGCAAGCTCCTTTTGAACATTCTCAAAGTTCAAGCCAGGTTTGTTTTTTGAAAACTCGACATCCACTTTTCCGACTAGACTTTTTTCTGATGATTGCTTTGGACCCATCATTTTTGAGACCAAAGACCACTTGTTTGAGTTCTTTTGTAAATTTGACCCGTGAATGAAGAACAAAAAGGATTCAAGCACCCTTAAAGTAGTTGATTCCACCTCTCTTAAAGGCGTTTCTTGGATTTTCTTGATGGAAGAAGCTTTCAAGTTCCTCAAAGCTTTAACGATACCCTTCTTTACTGCCTTCCTCTTTGATTGATATTCTTGAATAGCAGCGGAGAGTTCAATACTATCACCTCTCTTCCTGCGTAAAACTGATTGAAGTTGTTGTGCTGAGTCCCTTGTCATCAACAAGGCATCTTTAGCAGTGCTACACAACTCCAAAAGACTGAGGAGTTCATCTAGCAGCTCATTCACTCCATTTTGGACTCCTTTGAGCAAATTTGCAAAAGAGCTATACAAATTGTTAAGACCATCTATTTGTTGACCGATTGAGGATGATGATGATGAAGTGGTGGGTTCAAGATCATCAAATTCAGTAATTTGGCTTGATGTAGATGGAAAACTAACAGATCTAGCATGGAAGTGGGTTTTTGGGATTGAAGAAATCGAAGCCATTTTTATCAACTAAAGATTAGATAGCTAGAGAGAGAAGTAGCTGAATATAAAGAAAATGTGTCGACCTATTTTGCCTTCATATATTTCATGAGATCTATATATATAGTGAAGCTATGGAGAGAGACATGAAGCATCTCCGCACGATGAAGATGGGATCTAAGCTAGGGTAACGCAATTTGTCTCCGTCCCTACAACATACACAGCTCATATTGGCTATGGTTACATTATTAAGGAGGGAGACATTGCTAAAACATAGCTGACCAATTAGCATTGTGATCAACTTACTGAAATTTGAACGTTCGAAGATTCCTCTTGTCTCCCTTAATCATCTATAAGTTATAATGATCTCATTTAATAACAGCTCATACTGATTATGTTCACGTTAATGTCGCATAGGCCTAACTAACATGATCAAGGTGCATACTGCATACCATATTCTAATGCAGAACACGGATGGCCGTGCAGATATTTAATCAGCTTTGTTATATTTTTCTACGGGAAAAATACGTTTTGATGCAACGTACCACACCCTTGATTACACCAAATGCAACGTACTCAAAAGTTACCACATAATGCAACGTACTTTCCAATTTGTTTCAAATAATGCAATTTTCGTTTCAAATAATGCCACATACTTTTTAGTACGTTGACTCTTTGAAACGAAAATTGTATTATTTGAAACAAAATTGGAAAGTACGTTGCATTATGTGGTAACTTTTGAGTACGCTGCATTTGGTGTAAACAAAGTGATAGTACGTTGCACCGTTTGATCATTCGCCTAACTCCCCATGTCTCTAACTCCCCAACAGCCATTGACCATATTTAGTGTTATAAATGTTGTAATTGCGAGTAGTATTAGCTGCAACCTACTGTAAAATAATACACAGCATTATAAATGTCTGATAGCAAACAGGGCAGCCATGGAGATGCTCAACATATTAATGATAGTCAACAATGAAGATTCTTTATGTCTACTTGAGCTCATAATCATATACATACATACATACATGTATATATGTATGTATATGTATATATGTATATATATGAAGGCTAACTACAGAATTCATTTTCCCTCTACTGGTACCATGCTTGGTGCATCAAACCTCCAGCCATATCTGAACCATCATTGCCATTTTAAGAGTAATTATGAAGACTTGTGGCTTCTTATATCAAGAATATTGGCAGGTGGACTGGCAGTTGTTTACAGAAACTATCGATTATTCCACGTGTTGGTCCGTGGCTTTTGTCGAGAAGGTCTTTTTGTAACACAAAAGACCATTCCTTCTCCTTTTGGTTGATGAAAAGGGACTCTGCAAAATGACTACAATCAGTTCATGCAGAATGACAATTCTAGGCCCGTTCCCGCACCAAAAGGTCACAAGCAAAGGAGGCTCACACATTTTTCTATATTGTTCCACTTGGTTTTGGAATTCTCAACGTCCATCCAAGAACGGGATGGATACATATCTAGAAGCCTCCTGTATACTCTTGTACTTGTAAATATCCTATATACTCCCTCCGTCCCAGCAGAAGTGTCACTTATTTCCCTTTTGGTCCATCCCAGCACAAGTGTCACTACCCAAAATGGAAATGTTTTAATATATTTATATTCAACCAACCCCACCATTTAACCCCACTCATTCTCTCTCTTCATTTTCCACCACTCATTTTATTCAACCAACACTACTATTTACCCCACTCATTCTCTCTCTTCATTTTCCTTTTCTCTAAGACTTCCTTTATAATCTCGCTGAAAGTTCTAACAAAAATCATCAAATTCATTCATAACATTGGAGCCCTTATTCAAAGTTGTGGGAGATGGTGATGTTGTTGTGGAAGATAAGGCCTTGGCGTGATAAAATCTCAAACGGTATGTTTGCTTGAGTCTTCTTGAGTTGAACTAATAACGGATCTTCGGGTGCAGCCTGTGCTTTTGATCTTGGAGAAGGGGGTGCAGTACTTGCAGAAACATTGGGATTGGCCGTAACTCTGGTCGAGTTATCATATTGGCATTTCCTTGAATCCTTTTCCTTTTCTCTAAGACTTCCTTCATGATCTCGTTGTAAGTTCTAACAAAAATCATCAAATTCATTCATAGCATCGGAGCCCTCATTTAAAACCAAGAGACCTTTGACTTGAGGTATTGGGAGACCCTTGAAGCTTGATCTCTTTCATATAAGACTTATCCACATTGCATTGCTTGAGCATTGTTGTCCCAAAAGACTGTTGGTTGCGAAGCCCCAATATTGCCCTTTGCTTGTATCACTGTAATGCCGTAGCCCAAAAGATTGTAGATTGCGAAGCCCCTTGAGACCTTCGGTGCCAAATTGAGGAAGCTTCCAATGTTGCACATGACTCCGCCGGGGACACTGAAGTGAATTCCTTCTTGCTGAGGGAGCCTTTAAAACTTGATCGTACCCCCTAGAGTGACACCATTGATTAGGAGTGGAAGGAGAAGGGCCTATCCTTGATTGGGGGAACAAGTATGAGCATACATGACAAGAAGGTGCTTCTCGACATTCCTTTTGAGAGAATTTGAGGATAGTCTCACACATCTTTCTTGAGCGTAGCCCTAGGGCTCATTAACCGTCAAATGAAGCAAGAGAAGTTTTCTTTCTCGAGTCACATAGCCCCTAGGGCGTCATCACTTGTTGAGCAAAACAAGAGACTCGTCCTCGTGTGGGGGAACAAACATAAGAGGACATGGCAAGAGTTACGCCATTTCTCGGCATACATACGTGTAGAAGCTCGAAAATTGAGTCACATGTTGTGGCCATTTGTGATCCAAACCAATTGGCTTGCTGGGGATTACTTTGTGCAACCTCGTACCCCTTCAATGATAGGCTCGTTCTCGGACGGATCTTGGTTACCACGGGCTTTCTTTCACATGAGCCCAAAGATGCACATTGCAAGAACAATCTTTCAATAACCCAAAATGACCTTTGATGGTGCCATATCTCGTCAAGCCTTTCGCAATTCCAAAGTTGGCTCGGTGGGGATTGACTTGCTGAGGAGACCCAATGTAGAACTTGTGCAGTTGTCTTCTTTAGAGGCCGGAGATCTCCATTTCTCTTTCCATTCTCTCTCTCACTCTCTCATTTTTTTATGACGCACCCTGTTTTTTGCTTAGACCGCCCTTTCGGGTTTTCAATCTAGCGGGCATCTCTTTTGCGTCTTCATTTTTTTTTTTTTGACTCAATTGATGAGGAAGTGTGCATTGACTCTAGATGAGGATGAGAGACATGTGATTTTGCGGTGATGATCTTTTGTCACTAATGATGAGTGACATTGACTTGGCTAGGGAAGTAGCTCATAGTATTGACTTTGTATATATTTGTTGAATGACTCACGAAGGCAAGTAAGTCATTAAGAGAGAAGAGAAGGAAAGCCCCAATTTGATTGCAAGAAATTGGGAGTATGCAGAAAGAATAGAAGCCCTAGACTCGACAAGGAACAGAAAGTGATTCCAAATCTAGGAAAGTTGTTCAATCTTGAGGTGATTAATTCATTGGCAAATGAATCGTACAAAGATGTCATGACAAGTTCTAGAGGAAGGCCGATCACCATAACGCGCTAGGGCTAAACATATCTTCTTTTTTGCATAAGACCGGACCCGAATGTTGCCTACGTTCCTCCAGTGTAGAGGCTCAGGTCACCGTAGTTCTCGTGGATGCTCCATTCGTCGAGGTGGTTGTTACTTCGTCCTTCATCAGTGGAATGATGTTGATCTTGTACTTCTTTGATTGGGGGGGATTTTTTTTTTTTTTTTTTTTTTTGTGCTCTAACTTTTGCCTAGGTTGATTTGAGGATTTCAACCTAGCGAGCTCTTTTTTTTTTTTTTTTTTTGATTGTTGCTCCACCTTTCTTTGTCTTGATTTCGTCGTTGTTGATGTCTTTGTTGTTGATGCCGTCGTCGATGTTTAGCCTCTAGGCGTTCAAGTGATAGCCTTCGTTCTAAAACGTGTTTAGACATCTTTTCATCATTTTGCCAAGAATTAAATTGAACAACTTGGAAGAGTGTATGAGGACAAGAACGACTTTTTATTTGATGACTCAATTGACTCGAACATTTAACATAGGATGAGAGAAAACATTAATGCACACTTAAGAGGATTTTTTTTTTTTTTTTTTAAATTCCTACTACTAGGTAGAGAAAGAGAAACGGAGATTACTGTTGTAGTCCCCATTGTCGTTGTAGCCTTCCTTGCGGCATGATCTCTTGTTGAGACCCTATTTCAAATCTGAGCCCCTTCCTTGATGAGTTCTTGCATGTTGCCATTCTCTAACGGTTGCTCTTCCCCACGGTAAATTCACCATTGTCAATCAAGTCTTGGACGATGTTGCGGATGGAGAAGCAATCCTTGGTGAGGTGACCGCTGCATAGGTGATAGTCACACCACTTGTGGTGGGCATGGTTGCGACGCAATGGTTGTGGTTGCTTGTACCCTTGGAGAGGAGAAATTTGTCCCTTTGCTTTAAGATCTTCATAGGCCTTGGTGACGGTCATGCCTTGGAGGGGAGTGTACACACGGTCGTTGGTAGAACCTTTGACTTTTGAGAGGCGAGCCACTTGAACATGCCTTACCGTTGACCTTTGCCTTGTTGTTGGTGAACTCTCGCAAACGAGCCTTAAGTTCGGACACTTCTTCCTTATGAATTCTCCTCTCGAGATCAAGACGGGCTTGCCATAAATCATCCTTGCGGCGGGCATCCTCGACAAGTCTATCCATTTGTTCCCCCATGTCTCTTATTATGTTGAAGAGCCTTTCGTTGGACACGGAAGTATTCTCACCCTTGTTGTTGTTGCTGCTTGAAGCCATTGGACCTATTGAGAGAACGCGGTTGATCTTAGGTTGGCCCCAAAAATACATTTTGAGTAAAATAAACTCACCCACAAACAAAGGGAAAAATGACTCAACCATATAAAGAAAATGACTTTTTTTTTTTTATAAGTCGGAAGGACGTAGTCCTTTTTGGGTTTTCTAGAAAAATAGTGGAATCGTCACACTAGTATATAGACCTTCTCGCGGTCCCATATACTCATCGGATTCCACCACGCTTGTGAATCCTACATGTGTCGGGATTAAACTAAATTAATGTAGTAAAGCATACATGCGGGGACGGATTTTTTTATTTTCGTCCATAATAACCACTTTGGGGACGGAGTTTTATTTCGTCCATTGCAACCGCTTGTTTCTTTTGGAAACGACATGTATGATTTGAAAACATTAGTTTAGGGAAATCTCGACACACGAAAACCGACTTGGTCACGGAGTGTTAGACCCTAACTAGAATTGTGTGGCTTGTGCTCGGTTAAAGAGAGGCTTAAAGGTCACCCTCGGCATGTAGTCGTGAACTACGCCACGGGCTGAGGTTTACTGCTTCGAAAGAGTCAAGGTCTGGTGGAGCTTGAAACTTTCTAGGACGGGCCTCGACGGGTTTGGGGTTGGACTTGTGCGACTCGATTGTGAGCAATTGATAAGAATTGTGCGCGTAGTGTGAGGAACAAGTGACAAAATATATATATATTTTTTTTTTCAAAAGAAAAAAGAAATAAAAGCAAATAAGCACATAATTTACAACTTTCGAATCACCCGTGTGACCGATAAGAATAAACAGAAAGTAAAATCAGTCTATGTGCGGGCCCGGTGCCCACACACTGTCAAAACTGTCCATTCTGTTCACTGTTTCTGTTCTGGAAAATGGACCAGAAGCGCGCGCGTTTTAGTGCCTACTCGGGAGGCGCGCGCGTTAGACTGAGAGAGGTGGAGGCGCCCGCTTCTGGGCAGTACCTGCAAATCAGTGGGTTTAAGGGACTGCCTTGACCCTAAATAAAAAATTCTTTCCCCTGCAGACATTGTTAGCACAGAAACATGGAATTGAAGGACAAGACGGAAGGCGGGCGATTCTGGTAATTGGGGTCGGACGCGCGCGCTTTAGGCCAAAAAGGCCAGAGGCGCGCGCTTCCCACCCTTTTTACCAGAATGCCCAGAAAATAGAAATAAGAACACCCAAAAATGAAAACGCAAGTTTAACCCTCTATATCCCCAGCGGAGTCGCCACTGTAGATACCCCGGGAAAACCCCACTTGGCTAGAGCGGTGAATTATCCTAGGATGTCTAATTGATTTTAAGAGTCGCCACCCACGTTTTAGAGGAACGCGAGAAAAACTAAGATAATCCAATTTTTGTATGAAAACCAGAGATTCGGGAGAGAAAGGGTTCGGGGGTTAGGTGACGGAGTGGGAAGTACTTAAACACCCACTCCGCCCCGCTTACGCGGGTCTTGCTACTTTTGGTGTTCTAATGCATGAGAAAGTCCTTCGATTTATTAATATACGAGTGCTAACAATTACAATGAAAAGAAAGGGGAAATTTATAAAGGAAAATAAAAGAGAATTGTTTTATTTATTTAATGGTAAAGATTACATGTCAAACTATTCTAACAATTATGTTAAGAAAAGAATGGTAAATTAAAGTAGAGATTAAAATGTAGGGAGATAACCTTAACCAACTTTAATTTAGTAAAGTAGTCATTTGGTCATGTCCCAATTGATGGGGATTGCATACATTACCAAGACATGTGAAAAAGAAGAAGAATAAAATACCTTAAAAAAGTGGGCTTCAAACTTGGACTTGAAAATGGTGTTGTTGTAAGGCAATTGTTGTAGAACAATTTGTGTAGATTTTGTTGTGTTAAACTCTTGTTGGGAGAACTCTTGTAAAGAGGATTCTTGGGAGAATTGTGTATAGTGTATTTGTGTAGAGATTTCAAGTCAAAAGAGAAGGGTCTTTTCTAGGGTAGAAGAATGTGGTTTTTATAGGTAAAAAGGAGAGGGAAAGGTTGGAGGGAAAAGATGATCATCCATGTGAAATGGAATTGACCAATCAAAAATAAGATAAATAAAATAATAAATGAAAGAAATAAAAGAAAATCAAATAAAATAAAAAGAAAATATTTTGTTTTAAAGAAAAGGCTTAGAATGTGGGATTGAGAGTTATGAAATAAGGGGGGATGAATGTGGATGAAAAAAGGGAGTGTTTGTGATCAAGAAAAGGGACGGAAAAGACTGCAATCCGTAACTGCCATAATGGGAAGCGCGCGAGTCCTGCTTTTGGGGCGAGAGGCGCGCGTTCCTTTGACAGTGTCGGAGCCGCCCGCGGGTAAAAATGACAGAAAGACAGAAATGACTCTAAAATTAATTCTGTTATGCAGTTTAGTCCAAAACTAACGGAATCAGTTAGGAACTTAACGGAAGTAACAGAAATTAACAAAAACAAGTAAAATAAAAATACTATGTATGCAACCGGGGTGAGAGGTCCAAGGCGGAGTGTCTACACCACCAGAGCTCTGATACCACTTGTTAGTAAATCAAACCCAAGAGATAAATAATAATGAACGCAAATCAACACAGAATATACGTGGTTCACCAATCTCTATTGGTTACCTCGGCGGGCAAAGGGAAACAGATATTATTATGACGAAGAAACAATTACAAGAAGATAATCACACTAATCTATGTTTGCATGAACTTTGATCACAAAGTTCCTAGCTATGCAAATCCCTAGATCTAGAATCATTGATCTCTCTCTCCATGTCAATTGAATCACGCACAGAAAAATACTACTTTATGGCTAGTATTTATTGGGATTTTAGAGACCTAATTCAGAAGATAGAAGGAGTCTTAAATCAAATCCTTAAACGACTTGATTTACTTTCTACGCAAGCCAGAACAGTGTTAGAATTCAGAACACCTCGGAGAGCCTTGGTCCACCCGGGTCTAGGACATGGTCCGCCCGGGTATTGGTCTGGGTCCGCCCGGGTCTTGGTCTTGGTCCGGGCAGACCTCACCTATGTCCGACCGGATCTTCCACAGCACCCGATCGGACCTCCTCTGCTGCACCGTGTCTTTCTTCTTTTCTTCTTCTGCTGCTACTTCATCTTCAAAATCATATTGCTCTAACAATCTCCACCTTGATTTTGAATCTCCCCTAATAATTTAGATGCACGAGCTTCCGATATAGACTCCACCTTGAGCCACATCCCTCGTACCAGATTTTTCAACCTTTGCCTCTGTCTGTCTTTCGTCAAAGACACTAGATTTGTCTTCCGGATAACCAGATTTTTCGCGCGCGCCATGTATCTTCAAGACACTCAGAATTTGCCTCACCAGACAAACAATTTTGTCCTCTGGACAATCAGATTTTCTGCATGCAATGTATCCTACGGACACCCAGAATCACCCCAACGGGCAATTAACAGTCATTCAGACGTGGCCCACCCAGTCGACATTGGATCTTGCCAACCATGACTGATAAAACCGGTGTGTGTTGATCTTCTAGCCGTGGCTTGCCCATTTCACTCCGGCCTAGAGTAAAACGATGCTCCACCTGCTCGTCAACACCCTCACCAATCTCAGAACCTTGGAGGATAAACAAGGAATCTTTTCTTTCGCCCTTCAGAATCACATCCGAACCTTTGTAGACATCCAGAACTCCACCTTCACCTTTGAAACTGTATCCCTTCTTGTCCAACCGACTAAGTGATACCAGATTCTTTGCTACTTGTGGAACGTGTCCCACCTTGTTCAATGTGAGATATTTATCACCAGAAGTTCTCACCCTTACAGAGCCCATGCCAACTACTTCGCAGATAGATCCATTAGCCATATAAATACGGTCTTCATCCTTCTGCTCGTACGTTGTAAACTGCTCCTTGCGCGAACACATGCAATAAAAAACTCTCGAATCTAGAACCCATGCAACTTCCTTGCACGCT
This sequence comes from Campanula takesimana, assembly GCA_026119855.1. NCBI lineage: Eukaryota > Viridiplantae > Streptophyta > Magnoliopsida > Asterales > Campanulaceae > Campanula > Campanula takesimana. The sequence goes on along the minus strand of JAOWBW010000815.1, from coordinate 178,580 downwards.
TCTTCTTCAGTCATTAGGGCATAATCTCAATCCTCATTCAGATTGTCACTGCTCGCCATTGCTGCAGCCGACTCAGAATTCTTCAGACGCGGAGTCAGATGTACAACTCTGAAATCTAACCAGATTATTGCCTCGGGCAACACAGATTTTGTATCTACTTCTAGATCACTAGAATAGACTACAACAGATGTTAGATCTTCAGATTATACCAGACAGCTAACTTCTGATCACAAAACCCTAGCTTCAAATCTCCGTCTTCAGATGTAGATACCATACACCGAAACGTTCCAGATGCGTTCTTGGATCACCAACGAACACCGGACGAACTTTCGGATTCAGATCTACCAGATTTTCTATTTCTAGCACAGATGAGCAATCACTGACTGCTCTCAGATTTATTGATTCTCGTTCCTCTACAGTGAAGAGTTTCAGAATAACGAGGAAAATTCCAAACTCAAATATGCCAGAGGCAACAGAATACAATACCAGATGTGTCCAACCTAGACACCCAGATTTCTGCACGGACACTGCACGCGGACTGCACGTGCGCTGCACGAAAAAAACTGCACGCGATCTGCACTTTTTCTGCCCGCGATCTGCACGCCCGATACATAATCTTCTATCAGATAATAAACCTGTTCTTCCCGTCTGATTTGTTGATTTTCTTGTCCATCATAGAATCCATCTCTTCTATCCCAGCGGAATGCCCTGATCTTACTCAACTAACCAGACTCTGGTGCCACCAGAGCTCTGATACCACTTGTTAGTAAATCAGACCCAAGAGATAAATAATAATGAACGCAAATCAACACAGAATATACGTGGTTCACCAATCTCTATTGGTTACCTCGGCGGGCAAAGGGAAACAGATATTATTATGGCGAAGAAACAATTACAAGAAGATAATCACACTAATCTATGTTTGCATGAACTTTGATAACAAAGTTCCTAGCTATGCAAATCCCTAGATCTAGAATCACTGATCTCTCTCTCCATGTCAATTGAATCACGCACAGAAAAATACTACTTTATGGCTAGTATTTATTGAGATTTTAGAGACCTAATTCAGAAGATAGAAGGAGTCCTAAATCAAATCCTTAAACGACTTGATTTACTTTCTATGCAAGCCAGAACAGTGTTAGAATTCGGAACACCTCGGAGAGCCTTGGTCCGCCCGGGTCTTGGTCTTGGGGGTCCGCCCGGGTCTTGGTCTTGGTCCGCCCGGACCTCACCTATGTCCGACCGGATCTTCCACAGCACCCGACCGGACCTCCTCTGCTGGACCGTGTCTTTCTTCTTTTCTTCTTCTGCTGCTACTTCATCTTCAAAATCACATTGCTCTAACAGAAACATGAAGATATAGAAAGAGGTATTTGCCAAATTAATACTTGGGAGGATTTCAAGAGGGAACTTAAGCATCACTACCCCGAAAATGTGGTTTATGAAGCAAGGAAGAAGTTTAGAGAATTGAAGCAAAGGGGTCGCATCGAACACTGTCAAGTTCACCACTCTTGTGCTCCAAATCTCAAACCTTTTCGATGAAGATCTGTGGTTCTACTTTGTGGATGGGCAAAATTGAGCACAACAAGAGTTACACCGAGGGAGATGAGATCGGTTGATGAGGCAATTGTGGCTCCTGAGTCCCTTACCGAATTTTAGTGTGCTAGCCCGATGGATCATATTCGTATTGATCACAAGTGATTAGGGGAAGAATGAGATTTCTTTACTCAAATCCAGTAACAGGCAAATGCTAACATCTATCCGCTGCAAGATTCCCAAATTTTATACACCATAAAAAACTATTGCAAGTTGTTGCGTAAGCAGTGTTAGACGAGTGTTAGACGTCTGATAAGCAAATAACGAATATGGAGACCAGCTGCTTCAAATTGCTAAGATAGTTCCTTGATCCAATATTTGAATTTCTTTTATCAGATATTATTTGAAAACACAGCTCAAACTCTTTGAAAACACAGCTCAAGCAAATTAAGTTGGTTTACAAGGGTGATAGGCCCAAAAGTAACAAGCAGAAGTATTGAAGTTGTTGAAGATGCTAGGTAAGTTAGAGCCAATGATATGATCATTTGCATACTAAATTTTTTATGCATATATTAATGTGCTTGTACTTAAAAATCATGCGGAAAGATCTATTATATACAACCCTCTGCATCATAAATCTCGTTTTCGTCTAACAAGAGTGTTTAAAAACCATGGTTAAACAAAGTATGGTTGTTTAAAATGATGACAGGCCTAAAAGTAACAGGCTTAGGTGTAAGTTAGAGCCAAAGATATGATTTATATAGAGTCAAAATTTGTACACATACAATCATGTGTTTGGATTTACCAATTTATGCAAAGATCTACTCCCTCTGTCCCAAAATGATCTTCCCATTTGCCTATTCTCATTGTCCCAAAAAGTTCTTTCCATTTCTACAATTTGGGTTTTAAATGTGCATAAACACAACATGGCTAGTGAAGCAAGTGTTTATATCCTTAAAAAGTTTGAATAGTCAAATGGGAAGATCATTTTGGGACGGAGGGAGTATTATAAACAACTCTCTGCATCATGATTCTTTTTGTTTTCATCTAGTAGTTGAGGAGATTGAGTACGGTAACTCTTGTTTGGATCAAATGCCTATAAATGCATTCTAATCCTTCTTCAACATCTTCAACGGTAAACTCCATCTGTGCAAGCTCCTTTTGCACATTCTCAACTTTCAGGTAAGTAAATTTTCATTGCAAGTTCGAAATCCACCTTTCCAACTTGACTTCTTTCTGATGATTCATCACTTTGACCCATCAATTTGGAAGCGAGAGACCACTTGTTTGAGTTGTTTTGCGAATTTGACCCGTGAATGAAGCACAAAGAGGATTCAAGCATCCTTAAAGTAGTTGATTCCACCTTTCTTATAGGCGTTTCTTGATTTTTCTTGATAGAAGAACCTTTCAATTTCCTCAAAAAGCCTTCTTTACTGCCTTGTCATTAACACTTCATCTTTAGCGTTGCTACACAACTCCAAAAGCCTCAGTAGCTCATCTAACAACTCATTCACCCCATCGATTTGGACTTCTTTAAGCACATTGTGAAAAGAGCTATAGAAATAGTTAACACCATTTATTTGTTGACCTATTGATCATGATGAAGCGGTGGCTTCAAGATCATCAAATTCAGTAATTTGGCTTGATCTTGAAGGCAAGCTAACAGATCGAGCATGGAAGTGGTTTTTGGAATGGATGAAATTGAAGCCATTTTTATCAACTACAGACAAATAGTTTGAGAGAGAAGTAGTTGAATATAAAGAAAATGTGTTGAGCTATTTTGCCTTCATCTTGTAAATGAGGTCTATATAAATATAGTGAAGCTAGGGAGAGAGATGTGAAGCATCTCCACACGTTGAAGGTGGGATCTAAGCTATTGTTACACAATATTTCTCCGTCCCCATCACATTCACAGCTCGATTGATTATGGTTACATTAGTAATTAAGGAGGGAGACATTGTCCAGACATGGCTGACCAATTAGCATTTGGTGATCAACTTACTGATATTTGAACATTTGAAGATTCCCCATCTCCCTCGGTCATCTATAAGTTATAATGAATTCATTCAATAAAAATAAGACATCCATTTTACCATTAATGCTCACGCCCTGCAACCATTTAACAGCTCATTCTGATTATTTTCATGAGGCTTAACGAACATGATCAGGAGCCTACTATATTCTAATCCAGAACACGGATATGGTGCAGATATTAAAAATTTACTTCACAATATTTTCTACTCACCATGTACTATATCTACCTCCCAAACAGTCATTGATCATATTTAGAATTATATCTGTATATGTGAGGAAGGAGGCTGTACATTGAAGTTGTAGAGTAGGAAGTTTTAATCCCACATCGAAAGAGAATAAGAGCAAATAGGGTTTAGGGATTAGGCTAAAACTAGTTGGTGGGCAGCACTAATGCTTACTTACCTGGACGGGGTCAATGGGTGATCAAGAAGGCCCATGGCCTAGATTGGTGACCTCCATTGCACTTAGGAGGGGTGCCCGTCTAAGGTCGACCCAAGTGATCGAGCCTACGTCTTAATTTGTGGCAGTGGGGGCCTGCGTTCGCGCGGCCCCTGCCTTATTTAGTTTAATATTTAATCCCAGTAGTTATTTCCTTCAGAAGTTATTTATTTCTTTCAGTGATGGATTCTCTATGTTGGAGATGAAGCTGCGCTTCTACTGTCGTAGTCCTAGGTTATTTATTTATGCTCCTTTGTTTTATTTTGAGAAGAAAGAAAAACAGAAAAATAGAGAAGTAAATCTGCCAGTTGATCTTCTGACTTGCAATAAGCAGTGCCACTTTTCCACTCTGTTGCACTTTCCTCAAGAAGTAAAGCTTGATGTTGAAGTGTTTTGTTTTCCATGAAACACTGGATTTCGTGAAATTGCAATTGCTGCTTGATTATCAACAAGAATCTCTGTACTTCCATTTCACTCCATATGTATGTCGGATAGAACTTTCCTCAACCATAAAGCTTGACTTGTTGCTACAGTTGCAGTAATAAACTCTGCTTCTGCTTGAACTTTCCTTGTGAAAATTGTTGTTAAAGCACCAGCAAACAGTGCTGATTTGGCCTCCATCAAAAAGAGGTGGAGCAACTTGAGAAAATTGGGGAAACTAGATTCTGACTCCATAGTACTCACAGGTCCTGTAAGAATAAAGCTCTGATACCATTTGTTATATTGAGAAGAAAGAAAAACAGAAAAATAAAGAAACAAATGCCTATAAATGCATTCTAATCCTTTTTCAACATCTTCAAGTGTAAACTCCATCAGTGCGAGCTCCTTTTGCACATTCTCAACTTTCGGGCAAGAAGATTTCTTTGCAAGTTCGTAATCTACCTTTCCATTGCACTTAGGAGGGATGCCTGTCTAAGGTCGGCCCAAGTGGTCGAGCCTACGTCATAATTTGTGGCAGTGGGGGCCTGCGTTCGCGCGGCAGCCTTTGTTCGCGCGTCGGCCTGCGTTGGCACGGCCCCTGCTCTACTTAGTTTAATGTATGACCCTAAAGACAAACCTTTAAATTATCAGTCTAAACATAGAACTAAAAGTATTACCATTATTTGTATGTACAGATACCGAGGCAAGACTGGCAAATAACTGCAAATACGATAAGTCAAAGATAACAAAAGTCCCTCTGTTCTCTCAAACCATATGAAGAAAAATCAATTGTTAACTACATAAAAACTAAATCTTGATTGAATGTCAACATAATATTTGCCTTCAGTGTTCATTCTCAACAATGGGTGAAGTGCTACTACTTATCACCTCACCACTCTTCAGGCCTCCTAACCGGTGCATCACATAGTAACCGTCTCACATGACTAAACCATCTTAACTGATTCTACTACATCTGAAAACCATACCTATTCTCCTATAAATAACCACACGACGAACCTTAGCTTGAGAGTGACATGTTTAACTTTTTGGTGGATTTTTAAATATCAATCACACTCCCCTTGTTCTAATCCTTGTTATCCTTCATTCTTGGGTGGAAATTATGAAAGGGGATAGCCAAGTTGGAGTTGTGCCTTCAAGATCTTGAGGAAGGTCTAGAGGGCCTCTACAAGAACTAAATCAAGACAAGACTCTGCCTTCTAAATATCCTCAACTAGTACTGACCAGCTCTTCCTATATACACTTGTGTAAATCAGAATATACTTAAAGTAATCACTTCTCGATTATGAACCAACATTTTTGCTGCGTTTCCTTCAACTTCATTTGATGAAGCTTTAGAGAGGGTTAAAGCAATTAGCTCTGTTTTAATTTCACATGTGACGCATAATATGCATTCTGATCTACTTGTTTTGCTAAGATTTCTAAAATGACTAATTTCTTAATTAGCCTATGACCCAAGAGCGCCACATTTCATAATTAAGATGTTATAGCTTCGTAAAAGTAACAGGCACTGAAGATGCAAGGAAAAGATAGAGCCAATAATAATATCAATTGTATAGAGTCAAAAATTTACGCATATATTCGTGTGTCTGTATCTTAAAATTATACGCAAAGATATATTTTATACAACTCTGATGGAAATGAATTACCCCCTGCGCGCGAGAGAGAGAACCTTAATGCTAAACAAGCTTGCACACTACTCAAATTCCCAAGCCTTTATACTAACTCATTCTCACATTTCCTTTCCATCTGGGATAAACTCATTTTCTCCATTTCAACTCACCAACTTCAAGCCTTGATATCTCATTCATCCCAACACCAAATTGGACAAATGAATACATCATCTCAATGTTCTCGTGGAGTATATTAAAAACCCACAAACAATTTTGTCATTCGACAATATATTTATCACAGAAATAATTCATATTTCCTTCACAAAATACACAATTTTCCAACATCTTGTTGGAGGAGCGTTTTGATCGGTTGGAGATTCAAATGAATGAAGCTATCCATGCTCTTCGTGCTAGCATTGAGGGGATGGGAGAACACTTGGCGTTATGCATACACACTATCAACGGAGGGGTTATCGGCAACGCCACTATGTTCCAAGGATAGTGTCCCAAACTAGTTAGCTTCAATGGGAAGGGGGATGCCAAGGACGTTGAGAACTTTCTTTGGAACATGATGCAATATTTTGGGAGTCTTAACCTTGTGGATGAGACAACTAAGGTGAAGTCCGCTTCTCACTACCTCACTAATACCGCTATGTTATGGTGGTGAAGGACATGCGGATATGGAAAGAGGTACTTGCCAAATTAGTACTTGGAGGATTTCAAGAGGGAACTTAAGCGGCACTTCTACCCCGGGAATGTGGTATATGAAGCAAGGAAGATGCTTAGAGAAGTAAAGCAAAGGGGTGGCATCTAAGACTACGTCAAGGAATTTACCACTCTTATGCTCCAAATCCCAAACTTTTTTGATGAAGATCTGCAGTTCTACTTTGTGGATGGGTTGCAAGATTGGGCCAAGCAAGAGTTCTACCGAGGGAGATAAGATCGGTTGAAGGGTGGCGGCTTGAGGATGTTACTGAGTTTTACAACTCTTCTATTCAAGAAATGGCAAAGGGGATAGAAGAAGTTCTTGGAGCTACCAAATAAAAGATGTAGTAAGCATAAATTGTGAACATAATCTTAGCAAGTATAAATAAATTTGATTCATTTGTTGCCACCAAATCAGAGTGCAGAAGCATGGTGGACCCATAACCCACAGGTCCTTGGATCAAAACCAGGCTCTGATAAATAGTAGCTTCCATTTGCCAATTTTTTTCTTGCAATTTGTATGATAATTAGAATTTCTATCATACTAACTTGTTAATGTTTTTTTTTAGCAAACTGACTTGTTAATGTTAGGATTATCTTATTTACATTTGGATTATTATACATGTAAATATTTTAAGCCATCTTATTTACCAAATTTCAGTGTGCTAGCCCGATGGATCATATCCGTATTGATCGCAATAGATTAGGGGAAGAATGAGATTTCTTTTTACTCAAATACAGTAACAGGCAATCGCTAACATCTATCTGTTGCAAGATTCTCAACTTCTATCCGTACAAAACTATTACAAGGTGTTGCATAAGCAGTGTTAGACGTCTGATAAGAAAATAACGGATATGGAGACCATCTGCTTAAACATTGCTAAGATAATTCCGTGATCCAATATTTGAATTTCTTTGGTCAGATGTTATTTGAAAACACAGCTCAGTCTCTTTTTACGGAGGAGGGTTGATAGTACTTGTGCCACATCTGCCCTTTAGTACCGGAAGACATCTAAGTAGATGGTACGTGTGTAGAGTGTTAAAAACAAAAGCTTAAGCAAATTAAGTTGGTTTACAAGGGTGATAGGCCTAAAAGTAACAAGCAGATGTAAGTATTGAAGATGCGAGGTAAGTTAGAGCCAATAATATGATCATTTGTGTAAAGTAAAAAAATTACACATATATTAATGTGCTTGTATTTAAATATCATACGGAAAGATTGTTACGTTTATTCCGCAAGTGCACGGGTTTTTGTAGTATAGATAGTGCAAGAGCGAGTCGTTCCCACGAGGACAACTTTACTTAGAAAAGTATTTTTGCTTTGTATAAAAGAATAAAGAAAAGAGAATGATTGGGGGTACAAAATTGTTTGTCACGACTAGAAAATAATAATAAAAACTAAAGCTTAGATTGAAAACTCTTATTGTTAAGGAATCCTCGGGATTGGGACAGAAACAACATTGTATTCATCAATTAATCATGCTCTTTTTAGATTTAGAGTTTCATTTTTAAAACAAGGATGGTATGCTAGGCCTACACTACTTCTCACGATCAAGCAAGTAGCGTTTGTATTCTCATACTAATTATGCCCTATCTCTCGATGGCCCATAATTAGTAAGAATCCATTAAGTTTTCTTTATGAAAATCAGCATACTTTCCACTCAAGGAGCATCCCTAAGCCATTACACTACTCTCGTGAGTAATGAACTTAGTTCTGACTATATGGATCCATTAATCAAGGTTCTCTGATCAGTACTTCCCTTGATTAACTAAGATTCATACAAGCCATGGACGTCATCATGGTCCTAGGCGTTAAAGTTTGATATAGTAGAATTGTTTAAGATGAAGAAAGTAAATTTAGAGCATGAATATTAGTAAATACAAGTGTTTGTTTGAGTTTCCAACCCCAAGAAATAGGGGGATTACTCACAAGCCATTTGTGAAAAAGAGAAGAATAAGATGAAGATGAGATAAAAGAGTAGAGATACTTATTCTGAACTTGAAATGGAGACAAAGACTTGAAAATAACCTCTTGATATTATTGCTTGAGAAACTCAGAAGTTTGTTCAAGAAATGATGAATATCTTTCACAAATTCTGAGAATTATTTGATGTTTGAGAGTACAAATTTCACTATAGTAAGCTTTACAATGTTTCTAGATAGCTAAAACACTGATTTCTACTTCTATATATAAGCCTTGGAGGAGAGGATGCAATTTTTCCCGGATGGATGCCTTGAGAAGTCTCCATTTGAAAATGCACCTTTTTGCTGATTCAGGGGGCGCTCGGCCGAGCAATCCTTTTTTCGAATAGACTGTTTCTGGACTAGTTTTGCTCGGCCGAGTCAAGGGTACTGCTCGGCCGAGCAGACCCTGCTTTGACTGGAACTTTGACTTTTCATGGACTAGCTTATTTCCTCCTTTGCCAAGCGTTTCTCCTTCACAAAGATGATGCCTTAGCTTCCTTTTTCCTCAAGAATGTATTGAAAACCTGCTTGTATCATAAAAACATTCTCCAAGTGCATTATATCAAATAAAGAGTAGAAAATAGGTAATTTAAGTGGAATAAAAGCTAATAAACTATCTTTTTAGACCTTAAATGACTATAAAATAGTCATTTATCAACTCCCCCACACTAGAATCTTGCTTGTCCTCGAGCAAGTTAAATATTTGAAAAGAGAGGAGTGAAAATGACATTAGTAAAAAAAACAAGAAAGGTCTTCAATGTTCTCTCAGAATATTGTTATAAAGTATTGCCTTTATAAAATTCTTTCCTTCTAAATTTTTCGTCTTAAGAAATTTGTGAAGAAGAAGGTAGGATGATATTGGAAAGCAAATAGAAGAGTTTGAATGCTAATATGACATGAATAAATACCATTGAATAAGAGCATATTGAGATAACCAAATGAATTTGTGGGACACAAGAATGAATTGATAATTAAGGTTACTCTTTTAGAGTGCTTTGTGAAGAAATTTTTCATGCTTGAAAGTACATTTCTTAGACTAAGATTTTATTCCTTAACAAATATGTCCAAAATTTATTATGCTCTTTGAATCACAAAAAGAATAGGCGGAGGATGATAGTGGAAAAAGGCTATTGATTATTATGATTAAACGTGGCAATTGAGTTTCTTGTTTTTAAATTGTCACACTCTATAATGATATATTCATTTAGATATTTGAGTGGACAATTTACAAGAAGGTTATATTGATTTATTTAGCCTTGAAAGTGGAAATGGAAAAGTTTTTGTGATTCGTGAAAAGCATAACAATTTTGTAAATATTTGGAAAAGAAAATAAATGGGAGTTTTGATATGTACATACAAGAATATTTTAAAAGTTTCACAAGAATATTGAATCCAAACTTAAATGCCCACAATTTCAATAATAATGTAATGCTTCTATTCAATAGGATTTAAAAGTTCATATTAATTTTGAAAATTTTCTATTTACCATCCAATACAATCCTATGTTGTTATTATCAAATTTCTTAAGAAGTAGAAGTTAGAAAGGTAAAAATTTTACTTTAGACAAATGATAATAGAGATAACATTCTCATCAACGGGAGCATTGGCTAAATATTTTTTTTTTTTTTTTTTTTTTTGAAAATAAAACTACTCGTAATATATAAAAATAAGATACTAAAAACGGGAAAAGAAATAAATAAATAGATACTACCCCCCCACACTTAAATAAAACATTGTCTCTAATGTTTTGAAAAGTAGAAATGAAAATTGGGACAAGAATAATTAGAGGAGAGGGAGAAAGAGGTACCGATTAGAATGGTGGCGGTGGTGGCGGATTTGGAGGCCTGAAATTCATTCAAAAGAGATGGTTGATATGGTGTTTGGGAGGTGAAGAAAGGTTGGGGATGGGGTATTTGGTCGGAAAGAATGGTGATTTGGTCGGAATTTGGGGAAGAAGAGGGTAAGGTGTTGGGTTTATAGAGGGTTTAGAGAAGAAGAGTAGAAGAAGATGAAGAAAATTTGGGAAGAAAATCAAAAGACCCGTCTTTTACCAAGAGTCGCCGGTCAACCCCGATATGCTCGGCCGAGCAGAATTCCTTGACTCGGCCGAGCGATCCTCTACTGAATGTACCTCTTTCTGACCCTCTTTTTGCTCGGTCGCGTCTTGTACGGTGCTCGGCCGAGCGAAACCTGATTTTTTTTTTTTTTTTTTTTTAACCTGCAAAAATAAAAACAATACAAATAATAATATAAAATAAATAAATAAATAAATAAAAAACAGTAAAATAATCCATCGGTTATTATCCCGATGATGCTTGTTTTACGTCATTAGCTCGACGCCTTTTTGCTAATCGGAATGGCCATTGCATGGTATTGAGATGGCCTGTTATCTTTGACAATACGCCATTTCACATCTTGTGAATTGTTCGAGGCTCTACGATTGATACACATGCGCCATCCATTCTTTTTCTTTGACGGGATTAATTTATGATAGTCTTTGCATGCTTGAAATCCCATAGTTTTCTTGGGTGCTACTTCCTTTGACCTTTCTATGATGTCATCTCCTTCATCTTCGTCATGTAGCATCCTCTTCCAGTCTATATTCTTTTCACTTGCCCTTGCTTCCTTCATTTTTTTGACATGATTTTCATAAGCTGTAAATTCATCTACATGATCCTTCTTGGAATCCATAGACTGTATGACATTTAAGTTCTTATGATTTTCTTTCAAAATTTCGTATTTATGACAGGAATTTTCAATAGTTGGGGTACTCTTTTTGAATTCTATTTTCTCGTTTCCAACATTTAATGAAAGAGTACCCTTCTTTACATCAATAATCGCTCCTGCAGTTGCAAGAAAAGGTCTTCCTAAAATGACTGGGATATCTTGATCCTCCTCAATTTCGAGGATCACAAAGTCGACAGGGATGATTAGGTCCCCAATGCGACACGGCATGTTCTCCATAATACCGATTGGGTATTGAATGGATCGGTCTGCCAACTGTAGAGATATGGTGGTAGGTTGGAGTTCCCCCACACCTAATCTCTGACTAACCGAGAAAGGCATTATACTTACGCTAGCCCCTAAATCAAGCATAGCGTTTTCCATGTTACACCTACCTATACTACAAGGGATAGAAAATGTGCCGGGATCTTTTAACTTTGGCGGAAGCTTCTTTTGTAAAATGGCACTAACGTATTCCGCCAAAGTGAAGTTTTCAAAATCCTCTAAAGATTTCTTCTTAAAAATCATTTCTTTCAATGGTTTAGCATAAGAAGGTATTTCCTTAACTTCATCAGAATATGGAACTCTAATATTTAAAGATTTTAACGTTTTCAAAAACTCAGCATGTTGATCATTAACCCCTTTCTTGATTAATCTTTGAGGATAGGGTATAGGAGGATCAAAATATCTATTGAAACCAGGGTACCTAATCTCGTCTTTAATCTCTTTATTAGTCTCGACCAACGGTGGGGTCGGACTTGGGTTTTCTTTGCTCATTGAGATTATTACGTTAGCATGCTCATTAGGCCTTTGAGGTTGACCGGGAAGACTCCCTTGTGGTCTATGTGAGGTATTGGCCTGTTGAGCTTGTTGGTTCTCAAGCATCTTATTATGCGCGACTAAGTTGTCAAACCTAGCATTCAAAACCTTAAAGTTTTCCCTAAATTCATTGTTGATCGTCTCCTGATTTTTACTTTGTTCTACAACATAATCCATAAGAAGATCTAATTTAGATTTAGGGGGAGGGAAAGAATTATTGAAATTCTTAGGTGCGAATCCCGGCGCTTGATTAGATGGTTGAGGGTTTAAAACGTTGTTGCTTCTATAGGAAAAATTGGGGTGATTTTTCCACTCGGGATTGTATGTGTTCGAATACATACCCCCTCTTTGTCCATTAGAAGTGACAAAATTGGCTTGCTCACTAGAAGTAGTGGCAAGCAATTCGCAACCATCGGAGTTGTGTGAGTTTGACCCACACAACTCACAAAAAATGTTTATACTAGCAACGGGATTTACATTAAGAGTTTCAAATTTTTTAAGAAGCATATCGACTTTAGAAGAGAGAAGAGTAACAACATCAACATTATACTTACCTGGAGTCCCTTGCGGTTGCTCCCTCTCATTGGACCACTGATAGTGGTTCAATGCAATGTTCTCGATCAGGTCATATGATTCGTCCACGCCTTTGTTCATCAATGCTCCTCCTGCGGCGGCATCGATGGTCTCTCTAGTTTTGAATGTGAGACCTTTGTAGAAAGTGTGGACAATCAACCATTTTTCAAGCCCGTGGTGTGGGCACATCCTTAGAAGCTCTTTGTACCTTTCCCATGCATCATAGAGAGATTCGTCACTGTTTTGACTAAAATTCGTAATCTTAGTCCGAATCTGAGCGGTCTTGGATGGTGGGAAGAAGCGTCCAAGAAAAGCTTCCTGAACTTGGTCCCATGTTGTTAATGAATTGTGGGGGACCGAGTTCAACCATTGTTTTGCCTTGTCCTTCAAAGAAAATGGAAAAAGGCGCATCCGTATCGCTTCGGGTGTGACACCGAGAACTCGAGTGGTGTCACAATACTGGAGGATTGGATGTGAAGGTGTGGATCTTCAAGTGCCGAGCCTCCAAATTGGTTGTTCATAACCATGTGTAGAAGTTGAGGCTTAATTTCAAAATGGGCTGCGTCGGCATTTGGAATGACAATGGGTGTCCTAGTCCCCGGGGTACTTGGATTGACAAAGTCCCGAAGGGTCCTAGGTAAGGGTGTAGCGGGTTCTCCGTCATTACCCTCATTATTTTCACCGTTTCGTGCCATATTCTCTTCTAGTACTTCTCTTAGTCTTCTTAACCTTTCGTGAAAGGTTCTTTCAGGTTCCGGATCAAACTCTTCAAGTATGATTCGGGCTCTTTTCATATACTCCGAGAGTACCTAAATGAAAAAAAATTTAAAGACACAAATTATTTGACGGGATGTTAGATAATCAACAAAAATTAAAATTAAAACTAAAGCTAAAAACAAAAAGCAAAATTTTTTTTTGAAAATAAACCGTTGTCCCGGCAACGGCGCCAAAAACTTGTTACGTTTATTCCGCAAGTGCACGGGTTTTTGTAGTATAGATAGTGCAAGAGCGAGTCGTTCCCACGAGGACAACTTTACTTAGAAAAGTATTTTTGCTTTGTATAAAATAATAAAGAAAAGAGAATGATTGGGGGGTACAAAATTGTTTGTCACGACTAGAAAATAATAATAAAAACTAAAGCTTAGATTGAAAACTCTTATTGTTAAGGAATCCTCGGGATTACGACACAAACAACATTGTATTCATCAATTAATCATGCTCTTTTTAGATTTAGAGTTTCATTTTTAAAACAAGGATGGTATGATAGGCCTACACTACTTCTCACGATCAAGCAAGTAGCGTTTGTATTCTCATACTAATTATGCCCTATCTCTCGATGGCCCATAATTAGTAAGAATCCATTAAGTTTTCTTTATGAAAATCAACATACTTTCCACTCAAGGAGCATCCCTAAGCCATTACACTACTCTCGTGAGTAATGAACTTAGTTCTGACTATATGGATCCATTAATCAAGGTTCTCCGTTCAGTACTTCCCTTGATTAACTAAGATTCATACAAGCCATGGACGTCATCATGGTCGTAGGCGTTAAAGTTTGATATAGTAGAATTGTTTAAGATGAAGAAAGTAAATTTAGAGCATGAATATTAGTAAATACAAGTGTTTGTTTGAGTTTCCAACCCCAAGAAATAGGGGGATTACTCACAAGCCATTTGTGAAAAAGAGAAGAATAAGATGAAGATGAGATAAAAGAGTAGATATACTTATTCTGAACTTGAAATGGAGACAAAGACTTGAAAATAACCTCTTGATATTATTGCTTGAGAAACTCAGAAGTTTGTTCAAGAAATGATGAATATCTTTCACAAATTCTGAGAATTATTTGATGTTTAAGAGTACAAATTTCACTATAGTAAGTTTTACAATGTTTCTAGATAGCTAAAACACTGATTTCTACTTCTATATATAAGCCTTGGAGGAGAGGATGCAATTTTTCCCGGATGGATGCCTTGAGAAGTCTCCATTTGAAAAGGCACCTTTTTGCTGATTCAGGGGGCGCTCGGCCGAGTCAAGAAAAGTGCTCGGCCGAGCAATCCTTTTTTCGAATAGACTGTTTCTGGACTAGTTTTGCTCGGCCGAGTCAAGGGTACTGCTCGGCCGAGCAGACCCTGCTTTGATTGGAACTTTGACTTTTCATGGACTAGCTTATTTCCTCCTTTGCCAAGCGTTCCTCCTTCACAAAGATGATGCCTTAGCTTCCTTTTTCCTCAAGAATGTATTGAAAACCTGCTTGTATCATAAAAACATTCTCCAAGTGCATTATATCAAATAAAGAGTAGAAAATAGGTAATTTAAGTGGAATAAAAGCTAATAAACTATCTTTTTAGACCTTAAATGACTATAAAATAGTCATTTATCAAAGATCTATTATAAACAACCTTCTGCATCATAAATCTTGTTTTCGTGTAACAAGAGTGTTTAAAAATCATACGGAAAGATCTATAAATGCATTCTAATCCTTCTTCAACATCTTCAAGTCTCAGCTCCATTTGTGCAAGCTCCTTTTGCACATTCTCAACTTTCAACCAAGTAGATTTCTTTGCAAGTTTGAAATCCACCTTTCCAAGTTGACTTTCATGATGATTCGTCACTTTGACCCATAAATTTGGAAACGAGAGACCACTTGTTTGAGTTGTTTTGCGAATTTGACCCGTGAATGAAGCACAAAAAGGATTCAAGCACCCTGAAAGTAGTTGATTCGACTTCTCTTAAAGGCGTTTCTTGATTTTTCTTGGTAGAAGAACCTTTCAAGTTCCTCAAAAAGCCTTCTTTACTGCCTTGTCGCAGTGCTACACAACTCGGAAAGCCTCAGTACGTAGCTCATCTAACAGCTCATTCACCCCATCGATTTGGGCTTCTTTAAGCACATTGTGAAAAGAGATATAGAAATTGTTAAGACCATTTATTTGTTGACCTATTGATGATGATGAAGTGGTGGCTTCAAGATCATCAAATTCAGTAATTTAGCTTGTTCTTGAAGGCAAGCTAACAGATCTAGCATGGAGGTGGGTTTTTGGAATGGATGAAATTGAAGCCATTTTATCAACTAAAGACAGATAGTTTGAGTGAGAAGTAGTTAAATAAAAAGAAAACGTGTTGAGCTACTTTGCCTTCATCTTGTAAAAGAGGTCGATATATATATAGTGAAGCATCTCCACACGTTGAAGGTGGGATCTAAGCTATGGTTACACAAAGCTCGATTGATTATGGTTACATTAGTAATTAAGCAGGGACATTGTCCAGACATGGCTGACCAATTAGCATTTGGTGATCAACTTATTGATATTTGAACATTTGAAGATTCCCCATCTCCCTCGGTCATCTATAAGTTATAATGAATTCATTCAATAAAAATAAGACATCCATTTTACCATTAATGCTCACGCCCTGCAACCATTTAACATCTCATTCTGATTATTTTCACGAGGCTTAACGAACATGATCAGGAGCATAATATATTCTAATCCAGAACACGGATATGGTGCAGATATTAAAAATTTACTTCACAATATTTTCTACTCACCATGTACTATATCTACCTCCCAAACAGTCATTGATCATATTTAGAATTATATCTGTATATGTGAGGAAGGAGGCTGTACATTGAAGTTGTAGAGTAGGAAGTTTTAATCCCACATCGAAAGAGAATAAGAGCAAATAGGGTTTAGGGATTAGGCTAAAACTAGTTGGTGGGCAGCACTAATGCTTACTTACCTGGACGGGGTCAATGGGTGATCAAGAAGGCCCATGGCCTAGATTGGTGACCTCCATTGCACTTAGGAGGGGTGCCCGTCTAAGGTCGACCCAAGTGATCGAGCCTACGTCTTAATTTGTGGCAGTGGGGGCCTGCGTTCGCGCGGCCCCTGCCTTATTTAGTTTAATATTTAATCCCAGTAGTTATTTCCTTCAGAAGTTATTTATTTCTTTCAGTGATGGATTCTCTATGTTGGAGATGAAGCTGCGCTTCTACTGTCGTAGTCCTAGGTTATTTATTTATGCTCCTTTGTTTTATTTTGAGAAGAAAGAAAAACAGAAAAATAGAGAAGTAAATCTGCCAGTTGATCTTCTGACTTGCAATAAGCAGTGCCACTTTTCCACTCTGTTGCACTTTCCTCAAGAAGTAAAGCTTGATGTTGAAGTGTTTTGTTTTCCATGAAACACTGGATTTCGTGAAATTGCAATTGCTGCTTGATTATCAACAAGAATCTCTGTACTTCCATTTCACTCCATATGTATGTCGCTTTCCTCAACCATAAAGCTTGACTTGTTGCTACAGTTGCAGTAATAAACTCTGCTTCTGCTTGAACTTTCCTTGTGAAAATTGTTGTTAAAGCACCAGCAAACAGTGCTGATTTGGCCTCCATCAAAAAGAGGTGGAGCAACTTGAGAAAATTGGGGAAACTAGATTCTGACTCCATAGTACTCACAGGTCCTGTAAGAATAAAGCTCTGATACCATTTGTTATATTGAGAAGAAAGAAAAACAGAAAAATAAAGAAACAAATGCCTATAAATGCATTCTAATCCTTTTTCAACATCTTCAAGTGTAAACTCCATCAGTGCGAGCTCCTTTTGCACATTCTCAACTTTCGGGCAAGAAGATTTCTTTGCAAGTTCGTAATCTACCTTTCCATTGCACTTAGGAGGGATGCCTGTCTAAGGTCGGCCCAAGTGGTCGAGCCTACGTCATAATTTGTGGCAGTGGGGGCCTGCGTTCGCGCGGCAGCCTTTGTTCGCGCGTCGGCCTGCGTTGGCACGGCCCCTGCTCTACTTAGTTTAATGTATGACCCTAAAGACAAACCTTTAAATTATCAGTCTAAACATAGAACTAAAAGTATTACCATTATTTGTATGTACAGATACCGAGGCAAGACTGGCAAATAACTGCAAATACGATAAGTCAAAGATAACAAAAGTCCCTCTGTTCTCTCAAACCATATGAAGAAAAATCAATTGTTAACTACATAAAAACTAAATCTTGATTGAATGTCAACATAATATTTGCCTTCAGTGTTCATTCTCAACAATGGGTGAAGTGCTACTACTTATCACCTCACCACTCTTCAGGCCTCCTAACCGGTGCATCACATAGTAACCGTCTCACATGACTAAACCATCTTAACTGATTCTACCGAAACTGAAAACCATACCTATTCTCCTATAAATAACCACACGACGAACCTTAGCTTGAGAGTGACATGTTTAACTTTTTGGTGGATTTTTAAATATCAATCACACTCCCCTTGTTCTAATCCTTGTTATCCTTTATTCTTGGGTGGAAATTATGAAAGGAGCTAGCCAAGTTGGAGTTGTGCCTTCAAGATCTTGAGGAAGGTCTAGAGGGCCTCTACAAGAACTAAATCAAGACAAGACTCTGCCTTCTAAATATCCTCAACTAGTACTGACCAGCTCTTCCTATATACACTTGCGTAAATCAGAATATACTTAAAGTAATCACTTCTCGATTATGAACCAATATTTTTGCTGCGTTTCCTTCAACTTCATTTGATGAAGCTTTAGAGAGGGTTAAAGCAATTAGCTCTGTTGAGTTAATTTCACATGTGATGCATAATATGCATTCTGATCTACTTGTTTTGCTAAGATTTCTAAAATGACTAATTTCTTAATTAGCCTATGACCCAAGAGCGCCACATTTCATAATTAAGATGTTATAGCTTCGTAAAAGTAACAGGCACTGAAGATGCAAGGAAAAGATAGAGCCAATAATAATATCAATTGTATAGAGTCAAAAATTTACGCATATATTCATGTGTCTGTATCTTAAAATTATACGCAAAGATATATTATATACAACTCTGATGGAAAGGAATTACCCCCTGCGCGCGAGAGAGAGAACCTTTATGCTAAACAAGCTTGCACACTACTCAAATTCCCAAGCCTTTATACTAACTCATTCTCACATTTCCTTTCCATCTGGGATAAACTCATTTTCTCCATTTCAACTCACCAACTTCAAGCCTTGATATCTCATTCATACCAACACCAAATTGGACAAATGAATACATCATCTCAATGTTCTCATGGAGTAGATTAAAAACCCACAAACAATTTTGTCATTCGACAATATATTTATCACAGAAATAATTCATATTTCCTTCACAAAATACACAATTTTCCAACATCTTGTTGGAGGAGCGTTTTTATCGGTTGGAGATTCAAATGAATGAAGCTATCCATGCTCTTCGTGCTAGCATTGAGGGGATGGGAGAACACTTGGCGTTATGCATACACACTATCAACGGAGGGGTCATCGGCAACACCACTATGTTCCAAGGATAGTGTCCCAAACTAGTTAGCTTCAATGGGAAGGGGGATGCCAAGGACGTTGAGAACTTTCTTTGGAACATGATGCAATATTTTGGGAGTCTTAACCTTGTGGATGAGACAACTAAGGTGAAGTCCGCTTCTCACTACCTCACTAATACCGCTATGTTATGGTGGTGAAGGACATGCGGATATGGAAAGAGGTACTTGCCAAATTAGTACTTGGAGGATTTCAAGAGGGAACTTAAGCGGCACTTCTACCCCGGGAATGTGGGATATGAAGCAAGGAAGAAGCTTAGAGAACTAAAGCAAAGGGGTGGCATCTAAGACTACGTCAAGGAATTTACCCTCTTATGCTCCAAATCCCAAACTTTTTCGATGAAGATCTGCAGTTCTACTTTGTTGATGGGTTGCAAAATTGGGCCAAGCAAGAGTTCTACCGAGGGAGATAAGATCGGTTGAAGGGTGGCGGCTTGAGGATGTTACTGAGTTTTACAACTCTTCTATTCAAGAAATGGCAAAGGGGATAGAAGAAGTTCTTGGAGCTACCAAATAAAAGATGTAGTAAGCATAAATTGTGAACATAATCTTAGCAAGTATAAATAAATTTGATTCATTTGTTGCCACCAAATCAGAGTGGCGCAGCGGAAGCATGGTGGGCCCATAACCCACAGGTCCCTGGATTGAAACCAGGCTCTGATAAATAGTAGCTTTCATTTGCCAATTTTTTTCTTGCAATTTGTATGATAATTAGAATTTCTATCATACTAACTTGTTAATGTTTTTTTTAGCAAACTGACTTGTTA
This sequence comes from Campanula takesimana, assembly GCA_026119855.1. NCBI lineage: Eukaryota > Viridiplantae > Streptophyta > Magnoliopsida > Asterales > Campanulaceae > Campanula > Campanula takesimana. Next base: position 158,624 of record JAOWBW010000815.1, on the reverse strand, counting down.
ATGTTAGGATTATCTTATTTACATTTGGATTATTATACATGTAAATATTTTAAGCCATCTTATTTACCAAATTTCAGTGTGCTAGCCCGATGGATCATATCCGTATTGATCGCAATAGATTAGGGGAAGAATGAGATTTCTTTTTACTCAAATACAGTAACAGGCAATCGCTAACATCTATCTGTTGCAAGATTCTCAACTTCTATCCGTACAAAACTATTACAAGGTGTTGCATAAGCAGTGTTAGACGTCTGATAAGAAAATAACGGATATGGAGACCAGCTGCTTAAACATTGCTAAGATAATTCCGTGATCCAATATTTGAATTTCTTTGGTCAGATGTTATTTGAAAACACAGCTCAGTCTCTTTTTACGGAGGAGGGTTGATAGTACTTGTGCCACATCTGCCCTTTAGTACCGGAAAACATCTAAGTAGATGGTACATGTGTAGAGTGTTAAAAACAAAAGATTAAGCAAATTAAGTTGGTTTACAAGGGTGATAGGCCTAAAAGTAACAAGCAGATGTAAGTATTGAAGATGCGAGGTAAGTTAGAGCCAATGATATGATCATTTGTGTAAAGTAAAAAAAATTACACATATATTAATGTGCTTGTATTTAAATATCATACGGAAAGATCTATTATAAACAACCTTCTGCATCATAAATCTTGTTTTCGTGTAACAAGAGTGTTTAAAAATCATACGGAAAGATCTATAAATGCATTCTAATCCTTCTTCAACATCTTCAAGTCTCAGCTCCATTTGTGCAAGCTCCTTTTGCACATTCTCAACTTTCAACCAAGTAGATTTCTTTGCAAGTTTGAAATCCACCTTTCCAAGTTGACTTTCATGATGATTCGTCACTTTGACCCATAAATTTGGATACGAGAGACCACTTGTTTGAGTTGTTTTGCGAATTTGACCCGTGAATGAAGCACAAAAAGGATTCAAGCACCCTGAAAGTAGTTGATTCGACTTCTCTTAAAGGCGTTTCTTGATTTTTCTTGATAGAAGAACCTTTCAAGTTCCTCAAAAAGCCTTCTTTACTGCCTTGTCGCAGTGCTACACAACTCGAAAAGCCTCAGTACGTAGCTCATCTAACAGCTCATTCACCCCATCGATTTGGGCTTCTTTAAGCACATTGTGAAAAGAGATATAGAAATTGTTAAGACCATTTATTTGTTGACCTATTGATGATGATGAAGTGGTGGCTTCAAGATCATCAAATTCAGTAATTTAGCTTGTTCTTGAAGGCAAGCTAGCTAACAGATCTAGCATGGAGGTGGGTTTTTGGAATGGATGAAATTGAAGCCATTTTATCAACTAAAGACAGATAGTTTGAGTGAGAAGTAGTTAAATAAAAAGAAAATGTGTTGAGCTACTTTGCTTTCATCTTGTAAAAGAGGTCTATATATATATAGTGAAGCATCTCCACACGTTGAAGGTGGGATCTAAGCTATGGTTACACAAAGCTCGATTGATTATGCTTACATTAGTAATTAAGGAGGTGATCAACTTATTGATATTTGAACATTTGAAGATTCCCCATCTCCCTCGGTCACCTATAAGTTATAATGAATTCATTCAATAAAAATAAGACATCCATTTTACCATTAATGCTCACGCCCTGCAACCATTTAACATCTCATTCTGATTATTTTCACGAGGCTTAACGAACATGATCAGGAGCCTACTATATTCTAATCCAGAACACCGTTATGGTGCAGATATTAAAAATTTACTTCACAATATTTTCTACTCACCATGTACTATATCTACCTCCCAAACAGTCATTGATCATATTTAGAATTATATCTGTATATGTGGGGAAGGAGGCTGTACATTGAAGTTGTAGAGTAGGAAGTTTTAATCCCACATCGAAAGAGAATGAGAGCAAATAGGGTTTAGGGATTAGGCTAAAACTAGTTGGTGGGCAGCAGTAACACTTACTTACCTGGACGGGGTCAATGGGTGATCAAGAAGGCCCATAGCCTAGATTGGTGACCTCCATTGCACTTAGGAGGGTTGCCCGTCTAAGGTCGGCCCAAGTGGTCGCTACGTCATAATTTGTGGCAGTGGGGGCCTGCGTTCGCGCGGCCCCTGCCTTATTTAGTTTAATATTTAATCCCAGTAGTTATTTCCTTCAGAAGTTATTTATTTCTTTCAGTGATGGATTCTCTATGTTGGATATGAAGCTGCGCTTCTACTGTTGTAGTCCTAGATTATTTATGCTCCTTTGTTTAAGTGTTTTTTTTTTTTTTTTTTTTTTTTTTTGAGAAGAAAGAAAAACAGAAAAATAGAGAAGTAAATCTGCCAGTTGATCTTCTGACTTGCAATAAGCAGTGCCACTTTTCCACTCTGTTGCACTTCCCTCAAGAAGTAAAGCTTGATGTTGAAGTGTTTTGTTTTCCATGAAACACTGGATTTTGTGAAATTGCAATTGCTGCTTGATTATCAACAAGAATCTCTGTACTTCCATTTCACTCCATATGTATGTCGGATATAACTTTCCTCAACCATAAAGCTTGATTTGTTGCTACGGTTGCAGCAATAAACTCTGCTTCTGCAGTGGATTGTGCTACAATCTCTTGTTTCCTTGATAACCAAGAAAAAACACCCGAGCCTAGGCTGAAACAATATCCCGAGTTACTTTTCATGTCATCAACGGACCCAGCCCAGTCACTATCATAAAAACAACTCAACTTGAAGTCTGAACTTTTCTCAAACTTGAGACCACAATCAAGAGTGCCCTTGATAAACCTTAAGACTCTTTTTGCTGGTCTTAAATGTACTTCGAGTAAAGTACCTTTTTAGTCCTTAAACTTTTAAAGTTTTTACCTTTTCGTCCTCAAACTATATTTTTTACCTTTTCGTTCTTAAACTTGCTTATTTAAGGATTAATTCGTCCTTCTGTTACATTCCGTTTATATTGTCGTTAAATCTTGCTGATAAGAAAATTCTAATGAAATGAAGGGGGCCAAGTGTAAAAAAATAATAAAAAACTGAATAATATTAAATTAAAAGGTTTGAATCAAAAATCCACACGCCAACTCTCCCCTACGCCCTCTAACATTATACTCCCTCTGTATCGCTCGACTTAGAAAGGGAGAAGGAATTGAGGGGCAGATTTTGGTCTTCCTTTCTGTATTGCGTTATAGGATAAGATGAGGAGAGAGGTTACCTTTACTCCTTCTGTTCCGCTCGACTTAAGATCTTGTTCGAATTGAATTAACTTTGACCAAATAATTGAAATAAAAAATAATTATCATAAGAAAAATATGAAAATTATTATTGAGAGTATTATTAACCGTGATTACAAATTTTTTTATTTTTTATTAGGATAATTATTTTTTATTTAATTACTTGATTAAAGGATAACAAAGTTTATCAAAATTTTAAGTCGAGCGGGGCGGAGGGAGTATAATGTTACAGGGCGTAGGGGAGATTTGGATTGTGGATATTTGATTCAAACCCTTTAATTTAATATTATTCAATATTAGAATTTTTTTACACTTGGTCTCCTTCATTTCATAAAAATTTTCTTATCAGCATCTCAGTCCAGTCCACGCATGCAAAAACATGATGTCATCGTGCCACATAAGCAAGATTTAACGGTAATATAAACGGAATCTAACAGAAGGACGAATTAATCCTTAAATAGGCAAGTTTAAGGATGAAAAGGTAAAAAAAAATTAGTTTAAGGATGAAAAGGTAAAAACTTAAAAAGTTTAAGGACTAAAAGGGTACTTTACTCAATGTACTTCACTAGCACAATGCATAAAACGAGATAAGAGAGTTGTTGTAAGATACATTAAGCAGCCAACCAAACTTCTGTAATAGCATTCATCCACTTTATTAGCAAGCACCATCTTATTTGCCGAACTTTCTTTTTGACCCATTGGTGTACTTATCGCTTTGCACTCCTCCATCTGAAATTTCTTCAAAATTTCTTTTGCATAGTTCTTTTGACAAATGAAAACTTCATTCTTTCTTTGCTGGACCTCCAAACCAAGAAAGTAAGTCATAAGACCAAGGTCTGTCATCTCAAAGGCTTGCATCATTTCTTGTTTAAAATCTTCAATCATCTGCGGAGTATCTCCTTTCACCAAAAGGTCATCAACATACAGAGATACAATTAGAACCTAACTACTCTTTTGTTTGACATAAAGTGAAGCCCAAGCTCAGCAAATGTTCATCAATCCTGCTGTACCAAGCTTTTGAAGCTTGTTTTAGGCCGTAAAGAGCCTTTTTTTAGCAAATAAACCTTATCTTCCTCATCTTGCACAACAAAACCTTCTCGCTGTTCTACATAAATTTCTTCCTCTAGAAAACCATTTAGGAAAGATGATTTGACGTCTAGCTCAAACACTTTCCAGCCTTTTTGTGCTGAAATGGCCTATAACAACCTGATCGTGTCTAGTCTCGCAACAGGAGAGAATGTCTCAGAGTAATCAACACCAAAAATCTGAGCATACCCTTTAACGACGAGCCTTGCTTTGTATATGTTGATGGAATTATCAGCATTTAGCTTTGTTCGGTACACCCACTTTACTCCAATAATCTTTCTGCCTTCTGGTTTTCTGACTAACTTCCAAGTGTTGTTCTTGCGAATCATTGACATATCCTCCTCCATTGCTATCTCTCACTTTGGGACTTTAAGAGCTTCTTCATATTGATTCTGATTACATTATTAAGGAGGAGACATTGCCCAGATATAGCTGAGTAATTAGCATTTGGGCGATCAATTTATTGAAATTTGAACGTTTGAAGATTCGTCTTGTATCTCTTAATCATCTTTAAGTTATAATGAACTCATTCAATAAGAAAATAAGCCATGCACATGCACTGTACCATACTGTTTATGTTCACGTTAATGTCGCGTAGGCCTAACTAACATGATCAAGGAGAATCCTATTTTCTAATGCAGAACACGGATGGCCGTGCATAAATTTAATTAGCTTCCTGATATTTAGTACTCACCATGTCTCTACCTCCCCAACAGTCATTGACCATATTTAACATTATAAATGTACTAATCACGAGTAGTATCGCTGCAACATATTGTAAATAATTCACAGAGTAATAAACGTCTAATAGCAAACAGGCCAGCATGGAGATGCTTTTGAGATTACATAATATTGATAGTCAACAATGAAGATTCTTTATGTCTCCTTGAGCTCATAATCTATCTATCATCCCTCCAGACATATCAGAACCATCATATATTGCCATTTTACGTGCAATTATGACGGTCTTCTGAACCATACATAAATGAATTGGCTCGAAGAGAAGCGATCTGTATACATGGGGAAGGAGGCTGTACAGTACATTGAAGTTGTAGAGTTGGAAGAAGTTTTAATCCCACATCGAAAGAGAATGAAATCATCAAGGATTTACGGATTAGGGTAAAACTAGTTGGTGGGCAGCAGTAATACATACTTACCTGGACTGGGTCAATTGGTGATCAGGAAGGTCTATGGCCTAGATTGGTGACCTCCATTGCACTTAGGAGGGGTGCCTGTCTAAGGTCGGCCCAAGCGGTCGAGCCTACGTCATAATTTGTGGCAGTGGGGGCCTGCGTTTGCGCGGCCCATGTCCTACTTAGTTTAATGGTTGATTCAATAAACAAACAGTTATGTTGGTTTAAACTTAAGTAACTGATGTATTCTCTATGCCACATTAGATGTAAAAACTCTTATTTCAACTTCACGACTACATCTATGTGACATAGTCATAAATTTAAATTTAATGATCACATGAAATCTTAGAAACTGTTATTGATAAATCTCTTAATAAATTGTCAATTACTATTTTTAGAACTTCACTATAATGATTAGATCGACAACACCAGTCTAAGGACCGCTCAAGTGGTCGAGCCTCTGTATAAAACTGTTGTGTAGGTATAAAACTCGCATAAACTGATGGATCCTCTTTATAACGTCAAATCTATTTGTTAGTACCTCACTATGCTTAACTCACAATTAATCACAGTAAATATGTTATGATAAATAAATAATCAAACTCAATTGATTATATGATGTATACAAAAGACCTGAGCACAGGAAGCCCTATACAAAGCTCAACAGCTATGCTACCCTGTTTCCATATAAACCAACAGTCAAGTCATTACAAGATCTTCCTATCATCTATACTTCCAACAAACTGAAGAACTACCTTGCACAGACTCCCTCTATCTCTAAAATGAATTAACAAAATGATAAATACAAACAAGCTTCAACATCTAAAGACCTACAAGCCCAACAGCTAAGCTCCCCTGTTTCAACAGCTAAGACTGGCCTTCATCAACAGCTGACTCCACGTCATCAAATCTTTGAAGAATGATTATTCCAATATTACCAATCATTGGAATAACTCATATTGAAGCTTGTTCAAGTGTGAATACACCTTCCCTTCCCTTGACAACCTGTGTACAGAGGAATGATAAATAGTCAGTCAAAGTCAAAGACAAGCCATTACTTCTCTGTACCTTTGTTCCCCAAACGGCTACTAGTGTACCCTTGTCCCCCAACGGCTATATCCCCTCCCTTATATAAAGGAGTATACTGGCATGTTGTCAAGTGACCCTCTACACCCTTTTTACAAACTTACACCATTTGAAAATCCTCTGTAGCCTTACAACATTCTCACTTTGCAGTCTTAAATATTTGCATAGACCCCTGCAAATATTGTGCCACTTTGCACCCAGTTACAACCCACTTACAACCAGCTAACAGCCAAGCTATTTTCTTTTGTAAACACACTTGTGATATTTTTCATTTTCTTTTTCTCGCTTTGAAAGAAGCAACCTTAATTGAAGTGTCAATTAAGTAGAAGGGGTTCAAAGGAACTTGCTTTATCAATTCTTGTAACTCTTATTTGAAAGAGAATATTATAGTGGATTGATATCACTGTTTCAACAGTGGGGGTGGATGTAAGAGAATGGTTTTGCCTCTGAACCACTTTAAAATACTGTGTACACTCTTACCTCTACACTAACACACACATACACCTTATCCTTTTATTTATTTATTCATTTATATTCCGCTGCACATTTCTTTTATTTATTATTTCTCAACAGCTAACCTCAAACAGTTAGTTGTCCAAGTTTTAATTAATCTGTTCATTTAGTTAAACAGGGCCTTTCAATTGGCATCAGAGCTTGGATTCACCATACAGAGTCTAACAACTTGTGAAGATCCATTCAACCCACCATGCCTCAACCAAGAAGAAACAATGAAAAGGACATTCCACACATTGATGATTATGGATCTTTTAAGATTTATTCCTCAAAAATTAAAACCTATCTAGATGCTAATAGCATATGGAACTGGTATGTCTTAGAAAATGAAGTTGAACCTCCCACCCAAGCAGAAGTTAATGGAGGAGGTAGCAAAATCAAATCTCCTGAAGACTGGACTGATGCTCATAGACAACTTATGACTGCTAACTTAAAAGTTAAAAATATTCTGCAGAAAAGTGTGAATGACTCCCTAGCTCAAGAAATAGCTAAAGTACCAAGTGCTAAAGCAACATGGGAACTAATTAACACCAAGTTCACTAAACACACCAGTGTTAGAGCTCAGAATCTGTATAACTTATTAAGACAGTTAGACAACTTCAAATTCTATCTTGGAGAGAAAGTGAGTGCTGCTAGACCAAGATTTGAAGATCTTGTTTGAGTCATTTCAGACCATGGCAAAACCTTTGAACAATATGACCTATGCTTAAAAATCTACTCAAATCTCCCTCAAGAATATGAGAAAGTAGCCATTCCCATTAGAGAAGGAGCTGAATGGAGTAGTATGACCATTAAACAATACTTTGGTAAACTTGAAGCATATGAACTAGAAGGAATGATCAAAATTCAACCAGCATCCACCATATCTCAAACCCTTGCACTTGTTGCTCAAGAGAAAACAAAGAAACAGTTCTCCCAACAGGACATTGACACTCTTGTAATCAATACCCTACAAAAACTGAACATAACCCCAAAACAAGAAGCAAAACCCATCTCTCAAGAAGACATCCCAAGCCTTATCTCCATGGCTGTCAGAAATTCCATGAAGCATCAAAAGAAAGCTTTTGATAGAAGATATTGTCCTTCACCATCCAACCCAACGCAAGAAGTTGTTAAAAAAAAACAATGAGTGTTACAATTGTGGTAAACCAGATCACTATGTTGCAGATTGTAAAGAACCTAAGAAACCAAGAGAACACTAAAAAAGAATGACTTATTCTAAAGAAGTCATTAATAGCTATAGGTGCAATTGCTTCAATTGTGTCAAAGCTAAGAATGACAAAAATAAAGAATAAGTCATGCTTGCTGACTCCTTTAGGTTTAGTAATGAAGAGTTTGAATCATCAGACTCAGATAGCGATGAATAAGAAGCATTACTGTGTTTGGTTGCACAGGAATGTGAAGACTCAGATAATGAAGATGATCTAGAAGCCTTAGCTGCTACTGAAGAACTTAAAGAGGTACATAATTTTAACTCTCTTAATATAGAAGGTTTTAAAAATTTAGTTTGCACCCTCTTGATTCAAAAGAAGAAACAAGACTCTAGCTTTGCTGCCCTCATCACTGAAAACCTTAAGCAATCAAAAATCATTGAAAATCTCAAATCCCTAAATACTAAACTTGAATCCACCAAACAGGATCTAGAGGACAAATGTCAAAAACTTGAAAATGACATACTTAGCTCAGCAGCTAAGACTGACTGTTCAAAATCCCAACAAGATAATGAACAAGAAATGAGTACCTTGAAGGAAGAAAATAATGCTTTAAAAAGCAAAATTGATTTCTGGAACAAATCAAGCAATGCTATATCCTTGTATCACTTTAATCAAAAACATCCTGGGGATAAGTCTGGAATTGGAGCTAAAAATCCCACACTGAAAACCTACTCTCCTCCTACTGGCAGTAGAGCTATTGAAGCTATGATTTTACAAAGTCTCAACACATTCTCTATCAAGAAACCATCTTACCCCATTCAAACAAAGGAAGATGTGTATAGAAAGGAGAGTGAAGATATTAAAAATGGTGAATTAAAAGTGGAATGTCCAATAATTTCTAAGACCCAAGCCTCCACTAGTACTAATGATATTAAATCTCAGAAAAGGTAGCAAAAACAGAAGCCTAGAGAGCCTAGACAAGCCAGACAACCAAGACAGGATGAACAGCCAAGACAAGCTGAACAGCCAAGGCAAACTGGACAGCCAAGACAGGCTAGACAGCAAAGGCACTCTAGGCAGCCTATGTAACGCCCGTCCTAATTCTTGTTAAATTCTTGACTAGCATATTTATATGCTATTTTATTTGAGTTAATTATTTAACTACTTTAGAAAATTAAGGTGGTTAAATGTCAAAGTTGAGAGTTTAGGGGCCTTTTTGTTAAAAGTAAAGCTTGGAGGGCTTAATTGCAATTTCTCGAAACTTGTAAGTATATCTTCTTGTGTGCCATCTGAGAAAGCATTTCTCAGTTTCTTCTCGTACTTTCTCTCTGTTTCATAAAAGGGAGTTCAGTTTTACCCTATTCTCGACTCCTCTCGCTTAATTATGCATCTGTTCGAAAATCCGACTTCGCATAGATGATCAGGGCGGTGAGTAGAGCATTTTCTGCCGAACAGAAATTAGTTTGGGTGAATTTGATTTCGGAGTAGGTAAGTTATTAGCTCCCCCTTGCTTGTAATAACATGCCTATGTGTTATTCTTGATACTTGTGCTTGTTAATTTCGTGATTTGGTTGAATTTTGTGATACTTGTAAATTTGGGACGAAGGGAGTATTAAAAGACTCTGTAGAAAGAATGAATTAGACTTAGGAAATATGTTCTGAGCATGTTAAATGTGTTTCTTGAAGTGTTAGTATACCCAGAGGAGTATATTCACATGTTAGTAAATTGTCCTAAATTTGGGACGGTAAAATATTAACTTGATTTAAATATTATTAGAAAAATTGTACCATTATTTGTGGTACGGGGAAATGAATGGAAGTATCCCTAAATGATTATACAAGTATATTAGAAAATTATACTTATACTTTTGGGATGGTGAAATATTTAAATGGAAAAAAAAAGGAAATTATCCTATTATTTGTGGGACGGTAAAAGAAAAGAATTGAGCTTGAAATAGTGTCCTGGGTATTGCCTAAGGGTTAGTGAAAGTTACTCCTACGCTTGGGACGGAGGATTCTTAAGCCTGGAAAGAAATTGAGTGTTGCTGAAAATCGCATCAGGCGCCCGCCTGGTTATCCTTTGAGCGCCCGCCCATTTCATCAGGAGTTTTGGTTTCAAAAGTGCTAGAACAGGCGCCCGCCCGGTCCATCATAGGCGCCCGCCTGGTCCCCTGTTTCAACAAAAGTGTTTTAAATCTAAATTGAAATGAAAGCTTATCCCTCCTAAGGCATATAGCCTTAGTATTAGATGTCCTAGCAAGTGTTGTGACACCTTAGGGGCATCAGAAGTGAGTCTTGAACATGATTACTCATTAAATTAAAATGAGAACTTGAGTATAAAAGGAAGAACTCTTTTTTATGTCTTGAAAGTGCTATGAACAAGCACTTATGTGTTATGCTTGTTTTGGAACAATGTTTGTGCACCTTGAGAGCACCAAATTAGTGTCTTGAGCTTGAATATCCTATGTAGGGGATTATGAACTTATAAGTATGAGTTGTATAGCTCATTTACTTAATTTGAACTCGAAGTATTCTTGGTCTAGGTTCAGGGTACTACCCTAGATGGCCTAGATGAGTGTTGTAGAACACTCTAGTACTGAAAAATAGTCCCTTTGTATAATTAAATGATAACTTGAGTATAAGAGTAGTAACTCTCTTTTATGTGTCTTGAAGTTAATGTTTGTGTACCTTGGGGGCACCAACTAATGTCTTGAGCTTGAATGTCCTAAGAAAAGGATTGGAAAATAATTCGTGAAAGATGTATAATTCATCTTCCTAGCTTGAACTTGAAGTATAAGATAATTAACTCTTGTACATGTTTAACCATCCAAAGAAATGGATTGAGAACTTGGATATAAGATGATAAAATCTTGTATATGTGTTGAATGTGTTGAATGTCTTGAATGTCTTAAGTTGAGACAGTAACTTGAAGTATAAGACAATAAAATCTTGTACATGGATTGAACATCCAAATAATTGGATTAAGACTTGAATATAAGATTATAAAATCTTGTATGTGCCTTGACACCAATATATGTGTATGGTAATAAACTTGAAAGATTCTTGATGTGTATATGCAAATCTTGCATATATTTACTTGATATAATGTTACTTCTTGATTACTTGATACATGGTATGAATAATCGAAAGAGTTGGGATATGGGATTAGATAGAGAATAATTAACTCTACTACACATTTGAATTTGATACGTGTATATTGGAAGTGCTATGAATCAGCACTAAAGTGCTTGTGATTGGTTTTAATCGTGTATATACTCAATGAAGTATATAAAGAATAAAGAAGATATCTTGTCTTGAAATGGGTTCCTAAAGAAAATAGGGACTAGTGTAAAATGAAGATAATTCATATACTCGTGAATACTACGATTTAATCCTTTACTTGTTGTTATACCAGGCATAGGACTGGTGTTGATAGTGTTGATCGAATTGGATTAGATGGTTTGAGAATCGAGAGCGCGAGTCTTTAAAGACTTAGGCGTATCTATCTTGTCTAGTGGACATTGTTTCGTGCTATATATGCATGCTTGTCCTTATCTCGTGAATTACGTGGAAGTGTATTCTCTAGTAAGAGACTACATGCTTGATATCGTTATGTATAAGAGCTTGATAGAAGTGTGGGTGATAACACCCTATACGTTCTATGTTAACTTGGTCATGTTACCTAGATGAGACATTGATGTGATACGTGTTATGGCTTGGCTCTTATGTGTTATGATTTGGCTTTCTATATGTTATGCCATTCTTGTTTGCCACAATAGATGGTGAATAGTTCTATGCTAGTATACTTGACTATTTTTATGAGCATGATATAATTATGTATAATATTCATGTTCTGCATTGAAAGTTCGAACAGTGTTATCGAGATTGTACTGAGTATTTAACCTATGTGATTGACAGTGGAATTTCTACACTAAACCAGATGGATGTATCCATTCTTGATGAGATCTCAGCTATAATTTCTACTGAGTAATACATGTTACTTGATGAGAAACTTGGATTATATTGAGTTGTTACAGTGCGAATACAGTGCTGACATCTGGATTAATGTTCTTGACCTCGATTGAGTTAAAAGAGTTGAAAATTCAACTTGAGAAATTTCTTGATAGAGGATATATCTATTTTGAAGTGGGTTTACTTCAGGCATCTTTGTTGACCTATAAGTGGAAACAACCAAGGTACGCGTGTTCTTGAGATTTTCTTGATCTTGTTAGAGATTCATTAATAAATTTCGAAGGCAGCTCAATTGTTAATTATTTGACACCGAGAGATACACCTTTTCGATGGATTGATAAACGTGAAGTCAATTTTTAAATATTGAAATGATGGACGACCATGACTTCAGTATTTGAGATTGCCTAGTGGATTTGACTAGTATTACAGTGATCTGGAGGATATGACCAGTTCTATTATTTTTAGTGGATATGTCAAGTTTCACCAATATAGTGGATTGACTAATCGAGTCTGCTTGACTTTATGTGTTTCGATGTTATAATTGATACATCTGGATTGCATAGAATATTTGTGAGCATACGTGTAATATCTATTTGGGAGTATATGTGTATAGTCTTGATGCTTTTGAGTTCTATTTGTTTATTATATATGTTATAATCTTGATCAGTAAAATTCGAGGACGAATTTTCTTTAAGGAGGGGAGGATGTAACGCCCGTCCTAATTCTTGTTAAATTCTTGACTTGCTTGTTAAATTCTTGACTAGCATATTTATATGCTATTTTATTTGAGTTAATTATTTAACTACTTTAGAAAATTAAGGTGGTTAAATGTCAAAGTTGAGAGTTTAGGGGCTTTTTTGTTAAAAGTAAAGCTTGGAGGGCTTAATTGCAATTTCTCAAAACTTGTAAGTATATCTTCTTGTGTGCCATCTAAGAAAGTATTTCTCAGTTTCTTCTCGTACTTTCTCTCTGTTTCATAAAAGGGAGTTCAATTTTACCCTATTCTCGACTCCTCTCGCTTAATTATGCCTCTGTTCGAAAATCCGACTTCGCATAGATGATCAGGGCGGTGAGTAGAGCATTTCCTGCCGAACAGAAATTAGTTTGGGTGAATTTGATTTCGGAGTAGGTAAGTTATTAGCTCCCCCTTGCTTGTAATAACATGCCTATGTGTTATTCTTGATACTTGTGCTTGTTAATTTCGTGATTTGGTTGAATTTTGTGATACTTGTAAATTTGGGACGAAGGGAGTATTAAAAGACTCTGTAGAAAGAATGAATTAGACTTGGGAAATATGTTCTGAGCATGTTAAATGTGTTTCTTGAAGTGTTAGTATACCCAGAGGAGTATATTCACATGTTAGTAAATTGTCCTAAATTTGGGACGGTAAAATATTAACTTGATTTAAATATTATTAGAAAAATTGTATCATTATTTGTGGTACGGGGAAATGAATGGAAGTATCCCTAAATGATTATACAAGTATATTAGAAAATTATACTTATATTTTTGAGATGGTGAAATATTTAAATGGAAAAAAAAGAAATTATCCTATTATTTGTGGGACGGTAAAAGAAAATAATTGAGCTTGAAATAGTGTCCTGGGTATTGCCTAAGGGTTAGTGAAAGTTACTCCTACGCTTGGGACGGAGGATTCTTAAGCCTGGAAAGAAATTGAGTGTTGCTGAAAATCGCATCAGGCGCCCGCCTGGTTATCCTTTGAGCGCCCGCCCATTTCATCAGGAGTTTTGGTTTCAAAAGTGCTAGAACAGGCTCCCGCTCGGTCCATCATAGGCGCCCGCCTGGTCCCCTGTTTCAACAAAAGTGTTTTAAATCTAAATTGAAATGAAAGCTTATCCCTCCTAAGGCATATAGCCTTAATATTAGATTTCCTAGCAAGTGTTGTGACACCTTAGGGGCATCAGAAGTGAGTCTTGAACATGATTACTCATTAAATTAAAATGAGAACTTGAGTATAAAAGGAAGAACTCTTTTTTATGTCTTGAAAGTGCTATGAACAAGAACTTATGTGTTATGCTTGTTTTAGAACAATGTTTGTGAACCTTGAGAGCACCAAATTAGTGTCTTGAGCTTGAATATCCTATGTAGGGGATTATGAACTTGTAAGTATGAGTTGTATAGCTCATTTACTTAATTTGAACTCGAAGTATTTTTGGTCTAGGTTCAGGGTACTACCCTAGATGGCCTAGATGAGTGTTGTAGAACACTCTAGTACTGAAAAATTGTCCCTTTGTGAACAAATGAAATGTGGACTTGAATCATAATTAAATGATAACTTGAGTATAAGAGTAGTAACTCTTTTTTATGTGTCTTGAAGTTAATGTTTGTGTACCTTGGGGGCACCAACTAATGTCTTGAGCTTGAATGTCCTAAGAAAAGGATTGGAAAATAATTCGTGAAAGATGTATAATTCATCTTCCTAGCTTGAACTTGAAGCATAAGATAATTAACTCTTGTACATGTTTAACCATCCAAAGAAATGGATTGAGAACTTGGATATAAGATGATAAAATCTTGTTTATGTGTTGAATGTGTTGAATGTGTTGAATGTCTTGAATGTCTTAAGTTGAGACAGTAACTTGAAGATAAGACAATAAAATCTTGTACATGACTTGAACATCCAAATAATTGGATTAAGACTTGAATATAAGATTATAAAATCTTGTATGTGCCTTGACACCAATATATGTGTATGGTAATAAACTTGAAAGATTCTTGATGTGTATATGCAAATCTTGCATATATTTACTTGATAGAATGTTACTTCTTGATTACTTGATACATGGTATGAATAACCGAAAGAGTTGGGATATGGGATTAGATAGAGAATAATTAACTCTACTACACATTTGAATTTGATACGTGTATATTGGAAGTGCTATGAATAAGCAATAAAGTGCTTGTGATTGGTTTTAATCGTGTATATACTCAATGAAGTATATAAAGAATAAAGAAGATATTTTGTCTTGAAATGGGTTCCTAAAGAAAATAGGGACTAGTGTAAAATGAAGATAATTCATATAATCGTGAATACTACGATTTAATCCTTTACTTGTTGTTATACCAGGCATAGGACTGGTGTTGATAGTGTTGATCCAATTGGATTAGATGGTTTGAGAATCGAGAGCGCGAGTCTTTAAAGACTTAGGCGTATCTATCTTGTCTAGTGGACATTGTTTCGTGCTATATATGCATGCTTATCCTTATCTCGTGAATTACGTGGAAGTGTATTCTCAGTAAGAGACTACATGCTTGATATCGTTATGTATAAGAGCTTGATAGAAGTGTGGGTTATAACACCCTATACGTTCTATGTTAACTTGGCATGTGACAAAGTGATATAGAATGATATACCCTACTACTTGTTTGAGGTCTGTTATTAATAGACTCTAACTTGGATTGACCGTGTTATATGGACACTCTACGTGCCATTGTTAGATTGATTTGTCTTTGCAATGATTGCGTACGTGTACTTGTATTCTCGTGAGCACATGATACATGATTACATGGTGCATATTCTCGTGAGCACATGATACATGATTACATGGTGCATAAAGACTGGTCCACTAATATGAGACTTAGTTCTATTCTCGTAGTTCAAGTAAACATCTACTTGTGCATTCTCGTGTGAGTCCAGCTGGCTTATTTGGTACAGAGGGGTGTATAGGTTCACGCTTATCGCGAGAGCTAGGGCTTAAGTGATAATCGTGGGTCTATGCATTCGGTCTGTTTTTCCCTTACTACCGGCCATAGTAAGGGCTTAGCATCCTGTATTAGAGCAATACGCCTGATATAAGTGAATGCTAAACTCGTGAACACCTCGTGAATCTTGTTCTTGTGAATGACACTGGTTACCGGGTCTTCTTATATACTGCATAGCAGTCTCTTGATCTTGATCGTGGTTGTTATCAGCTATACAAGCATCGACAACAATGGTATTCTTGGGAGAAATAAGGAAGGATTCAGGTAATGATACGTGATAGGCCTATGTGCTTCTTGGTGAGTTGGTCTAGCCTCTCACACTACTTGACTACTTGTTACCTGATCATATCTTGAGCTTGATTACTTGTTGAGTTGGCTTAACCTCTCCTATACTTGTTACTTGATGATACTTGATATATGATTACTTGAGTATATACTGGAATTGCGTGATAACATGTCATGTAGTTGCATGTTAATAGCTTACTGAGATTTATCTCACCCTTTATTTGTTCCCCCCCCCAGGAAAGCAGGGGATAGTACGCAGTGAGGCTCGACATAGCTGGGAACGTACTCTGCAGGATGTTCTTGTTTGAGACTAGTGTCCTTTTACACTTTGGTAAGGACGATGTTGTATGAGTTGTTAAACTTAGGGCTTGTTGGGGTAGACTTGTGTAGTACTTGTTGTCTCTAGACATCTCTTGATGCCAGATTATGTGCTAGGCATGTCTTCCGCTGTATGTAACCATGTTTGGTTTTAATTTTCTTGGTCTAGAACTTGTTGTGAGCTATCTTAGCTCCTTACTCTTGAGTATATATATCATGTCAGTTTGTTTCTAACAGGTATTGTTCATTTTTCCCGTTAGTTTCTTATTTCTTGTTAGTTTTTCATTCCTCGTTAGTTACGCGCACTAGGTTTGAGGTTCTATTAGGGGATCCCAGGACTTGGGTCGTGTCAGCCTAGACAAAACTGGTAATATTCCAATGGGAAAATCCATGCTTATCATTCCCAAAATTCCTCACCCAGATCATCATACCACTCACAAAACCCCAGACAACATTCTCACTTTCATCAACCAAACTATAGAAATGAAAGCCCATACAATACTGGACACCTATATAACTCCCCTCAACCCTTCACATTGACACACTACATGATGCAAATCATGTCTTACTATAACACCCTTAACCAGTTCTTCAAAAGAAGATCAGGTGGCAAGGTTAGGGTACCAAAGAAAGTCTAATCCTTTGGACCCAAAAAGAATAAAGGGTACCATAATTTCTAATTTTGTTTTGTAGGTATCTAGTAAAGGAATCTGGTATTTAGATAGTAGATGTAGCAGACACATGACTTACAACAAGGAATGGCTTCAACAGCTAACACCAAAGAATGGTCTCAATGTTACTTTTGGTGACAATTCTCAAGCAAGAGTCAAAGGATCAGGAAACCTAGTGACCAAGGAGATCATATTTACAGATGTATCTTATGTTGAAAGCCTTAAGCATAATTTGATAAGCATCAGTCAAATATGTGATAAAGGTTATCATGTTATCTGCACCAAGGACCAATGCCAAGTCAAAGACAAGAACAACAAGGTTACTCTAACATGAGTTAGAAAGAAGAACCTCTATTGACTCCATCTTGAAGTAGTCCAATCCTCCACTGCTCATTGTTTTTTTTGACCTACAGCCAATCTGATATGTCCTGGCTGTGGCACAAAAGACTTGCTCACCTGAACCTCAAAACCATTTTTAAGGTATCCATCTCTAACCTGGTCAAAGGTCTTCCCAAAATACCTTTCAAGAAGGACAAGCTATGCAGAGCCTGTCAGTGTGGAAAACAAAAGAAGACATCATTTTCTGCTAAAACCAGACTGGACACATCCAAGCCTCTTAATCTTCTTCATATGGACTTATTTGGTCCCATTAGAACCAGATATTTAGGTGGAAATATATACTCCCTTATAGTTATTGATGACTACACAAGATTCACTTGGATCATCCTTCTTGAATCCAAAAGTGATACTCTTCATAATCTCACTCAGCTGTTCAACAAAGTTCAGAACTTTAAAGGCTTGTCTATCAAAAGGATAAGATCTGATCATGGAACTGAATTTGAGAACACTGGAGTTGACACCTACTGTAATCAAATAGGGATTGATCACAATTTTTCAGCTCCAAGAACTCCTCAACAGAATGGAGTAGCAGAAAGAAAGAATAGGACTATTTGTGAAGCAACAAGGGCAATGCTGTCAGAACACAATCTTCCTAAATACTTTTGGGGTGAAGCTGTGACTACTGCTGTCTATGTGCAAAACAAAACTCTCATCAACAAGTATCATATAAAGACTCCATATGAGTTGTGGAATGTAAAGGTTCCAACCATATCCTACTTTCATAGATTTGGGAGCAAATACTATAGATAAGTTTGATTCCAAGAGTGATGAAGGAATCTTTCTTGGTTACTCCAACACTAGAAAAGCCTACAGAGTTTACAACAAAGAAAACTGGTTGTAGAAGAATCAATTCATGTTGACTTTGATGAAAATAATGATCAAAGCAACAATGACTTGTGTGATTTTGATGAAAGTATTGGAAACTCTGGCAACCTTCCAGAACCTTCACACACAACCAATAATTCCTTATCCTCAATTGAGAACAACATCATTCTTCCATATGTTCTGCCCAAAAATACTCCCAACAGCTTACCTATTCCCAACAACTTTCCTCTTCCCAACAGCCAAGATGAAACTGTTAGCTGTTAAATAATCCCTTCTCAACCCATTATAAATGATGACAACCTTGTCATTTCCATCCCTATTCAAAAGGAAACCATTCATGATGGCATTCCTCATTATGATATTTTCATGAGTGCCTTCATTTCTCAGATGGAACCCAAGAAAATCTATGAAGCCCTTCAAGATGCAGACTGGATAGAGGCTATGGAAGAAGAACTTGAATAGTTTAAAAGGAATAAAGTGTGGAAACTTCTTCCCAAACCCAGAAATCAAACTGTCATAGGCACCAGATGGGTATTTAGAAATAAAATGAGTGAAGATGGTACTGTAGTGAGAAATAAAGCAAGACTTGTAGCTCGGGGATACAGAAAAGAAAAAGGAATAGATTATGATGAAACTTTTGCTCATGTAGCAAGACTTGAAGCCATAAGATTATTCCTAGCCTTTGCATCTTTTAAGAAGATGAAAGTATTCCAAATGGATGTCAAGAGTGCATTCTTGAATGGATTACTTAATGAACAAGTGTTTTTTGCTCAACCTCCTGGATTTAAACACCCCAAATTCCTAGACCATGTATACAAGTTGGACAAAGCTTTGTATGGTCTAAAACAAGCACCTAGAGCTTGGCATGACACTTTGTCTAATTTCCTTCTCAATAAAGGATTTACCAAGGGTCATATTGACAACACTCTGTTCATCAAAAAATATGGAGATGAAACCCTACTCATTTAGTCTATGTTGATGATATTATCTTTGGATCATCAAATGAAGACCTTTGCAATGAATTTGGCGATCTTATACAAAAGCAGTTTGAAATGAGTATGATTGGAGAACTCACCTACTTCTTAGGTCTTCAAGTTAAACAAATGAAGGATGGAATCTTCATTAACCAAGCCAAGTACACAAGATACATGATAAAGAAGTTTGATATGCAGAATGCCTCAACAGCTAAGACACCCCTATCTACCACAACAAAACTTCATGCTGACACTGATGGTCAAAGTGTTGATCAAACACTCTAAAGAAGCTATATAGGATCTCTCCTATATGTTACTGCCTCAAGACCTGATATCATGTTCAGTGTATGTCTCTGTGCAAGATTTCAAGCTAATCCCAAAGAATCTCACCTTACTGCTGTTAAAAGGATTTTGAGATATCTAAAGGGAACTCCTGATTATGGCTTGTGGTATCCTAATGAATCACCATTCTCACTAATAGGCTTTACTGACTCAGATTATGCTGGATGCAATCTAGACAAAAAGTCAACAAGTGGTGGATGTAAATTCATTGGATCAAGAATTGTGTCCTGGTCTAGCAAAAAGCAAACCTCAACAGCTGAGGCTGAATATGTTGCAGTTGGTCTCTGTTGTTCTCAAATTCTGTACTTAAAAAATCAACTACAAGACTTTGGTATGAAGATCACTAATATTCCTATATTTTGTGATAATTCAAGTACAATTGCTATAACTGAGAACCCTGTTCAACACTCTAAAACCAAACACATTGAAGTTAGAAACCACTTCATTAGAGATCATGTTGAAAAAGAGAATATAAATCTAGCCAAAGTTGGTACTGAGGATAATGTCTCTGATATACTGACTAAAGCTATGGATGAAAAAAGGTTTGAACTTTTGAGAGCAATGTTAGGAATGATTAACTTACCTAAGTAAAAGGGATTAACTGAAAATTCATTTCATAACTTTAAACAAGTACAAAGAGCATGGTTAGCTGTTTATAATGTTTCAATAGCTAATCTAAACAGATCTCTATTCAATGGCAACCATATGATGGCCTGTTTACATCATATGGTTTGGAACTATTCCTTAAAACATCACTACCTCATGTGTTGCATGGTAGCCCTCCCCTCAAAATACCTCCCTAAAAACAAAAACAAACAAAAATTACATAAGCTTC
Source organism: Campanula takesimana (assembly GCA_026119855.1). Taxonomy (NCBI): domain Eukaryota; kingdom Viridiplantae; phylum Streptophyta; class Magnoliopsida; order Asterales; family Campanulaceae; genus Campanula; species Campanula takesimana. Next base: position 138,108 of record JAOWBW010000815.1, on the reverse strand, counting down.
TCCTGAACAGCTAACCAATAATCATAGCTGTTCAACCTTGTTCATCTCACAACACCTGTTTCCAAACATCTCCAGACCCTTTCCCAGATGCTTCCTGCCTCCTCTCCTCTTTATATGGCCTAGCAGGTACAGACTGTCTTGGATCCAAATACCTCTCCAACCATATTGGATGCCTTTCCATTATAGGATCAATGGAAGTCACTGAATGCTGCAAAGGTGGACCCATGGTTCTTGGCCACCACTCCTCAACAGCATCATAAGGAGGAAAATCATCCAAGGGAGACATAAAGCTAAAGGTTCCTGAGGTTTGGATGCTCTCATTTGCTATCATAGCCATGTGAGATGAAGGTCCACCATCACTGTCTTCATTGACTTGGACAGGACTACAACACCTCAAGTACTGCCTAAACAGCTGAGTGTGAGTAGTTGATGAAGACTACTGGACCATATGGAAATTATCACCCCCTCCCTCCAGCACTGCCATGCTGATGGACAAAGAATCCCTTGTCACTGGGGCATAAATCTTTGGCTGTTCAGCAACAGGCACCTTTTTGGCCTGAACAGCTAAGCCATCCTCTTGTTGCATCAACTCCCTCAATGTAAACTGCCTCAAATTCTGGGTCTCTCCTATTATTCTCCTACCTAGGTCCCTTTCATGAACCTTGAATTCCTCCTTTCTCATTAAGTCCCCATGAGAATGTACCCTTTGGACTTCAGTGTGTGCAGCATTTGCTTTGCTGCTCTCTCCTTCACCTATCCTCATATTCTGACCAAACAACTTAATACGAGCCCTCTCCTCTCCCTGTTTTTCTTTTCCCTTTCCCTCAACCTTTCTTAGTTGAGCCAACCTCTCCCTTTCAAACCTCTCTATAGCTTCTCTTTCATTCTCCCAATCTCTCTTTCTTTTGTCTCTCTCCTTCACCTCTCTATACTTCAAAGGATGATCAAGAGGAAGCTGCTCAACTTCCTCATACAACTTATGATCACTTTGAATGACATATGACCTAAAATCTCTTTCAAACTTATCCCTCTGTCTCCTCCCCTGCAAGAATTGTAAAAATCAGTTTTTTAGCAGTTTGTGCCATTTTCTTGGGACTGAACTTAGAGGAAAGTCTTCCCATCTTTCAAAAGAAATGATCTAAGTATATGTTCTACAGCTAAGAACAAAGAGAACAAACTGAGTGTGGTTTCTACAGCTAAGTGCATATTTCTTTTATACACAAAGAATTTATGTTGATCCATAATAGGGTATGGCTATAGACTTAGCTGTTGAATAATTTTTATGTCCAAAATATCGACTGATTTGACCACCAAATCTGTACTATTGGTACAAAAATGTGGCAAGTCTGAGATGTGATGGTCACAATTAAAGTTGTAATGTGGGATGTTATATTTAGCACCTTACTTTCTTTAAATAGCTGCTCGCTATTTCTAGAAAGGCAAAACTGCACCAAAAATCACTCAACTATGACCAGTTTGGGTATTTGGTCACTAAACTAATTTACTTTTGAAACAACACATTCAACTTATTTATTTTTGCATCCATAGTCACTATCACTAACTCCGTTAGTTTTTTGGCGTTAAATAGTCATGTACAGCGCATGTGACCAAATTTGAAGGGGTAATTTAGGTAGTACAGTCTAAATAGTATAAAAGAAATTATAGGGTTTATTTTTCAATTTTATAAACTACAGGGCTTGAACTAAAAGAAAAACACCCAATATAACACCCCTCCCCCTTTCTTCTTCTTCATTCTGCAATTCCCCCTCCCCTTCCTCCGCCCCTTCTTCTTCTCCGACAACCAGATGGGTAAAGGAGGGGAGAATTACGATAAAAAATAGAGTAGTGATTTGAAATCGGCTTCTTCGAATCGAGATTTCTATCCCGCGTGGGCTAAAGATGTGAGTGAATGCGAAGAGAAGTTTCAGGTGAATAGGGAGAGTGGATTGTTTGATGGTGAAGCTGACGGGTATGTCAGATCTGAATCAAACATTAACAACCGAATCAAACCCCAATTCATAATCCTTAGTCAAAACCTTAAGTTCCAATTTAATATTATACTCTTTACTAGCAAAAATCTTTTGAAACAGGGGCTTCAAGAAGACGGGTATGTCAGATCCGCCGGGGCCAGATTTGGCGTCAAGGAAGTATCCAGAAGGAGTGGGTGAATTCAAAATTGATTTGAGGGTCTTGGAGAGGCGGACGAGTACAACGATTTCGCAAGGCAGGGTGGTGGTGGGATCATTCGTGGTGGCCGCTAATATCGTTGGAATAAAAAAACCCATTTCGAGTATCCATATAATCAACCACAAATTTCACTTAAATCCAGCAAAATATGTTGAATCATGATTTTATTTGAGGATTTGATTTTTAAGATTAAAACTTTCTGGATATGGATATGCCGAAAGTGAAAGAAAGAATATGGGGAGTGGGATTAATTAGGGGGAAGAAGGAAAATGGGTGTGGGACCGGCGGCGGCTCAAAGGGACGGGTAAGGAAACAGGGGAAGGAGAAGGGGACGGGGTATGGGTATCTGGGGTAAAGAACATGAGGGTGTAAAAAGTTTGGGGATGGATTTTGTTTTGACATTTTTACCCATTTTATATTCTAGCTTAAAGTGAACTACCTAAAATACCCTTAAAAAAAGTCATGTGCATTGGCACATGACTATTTAACGCCAAAAAACTAACGGGGTTAGTGATAGTGACTATGGATGCAAAAATAAATAAGTTGAATGTGTTGTTTCAAAAGGAAATTAGTTTAGTGACCAAATACCCAAACTGGTCATAGTTGAGTGATTTTTGGTGCAGTTTTGCCTTCTAGAAATAAATGATATAACATTTAATTCTATTCCATTTACTGTTCACTTGAACAGTAATAGAGGATAACTGTCATGTCACCTTAACGGCTATCTTTAATCCCCATGTCGCCTCTCTCTCTAAAATTATAATCGTTGTCCCCACCTTCTAAACCATGATCTCTCCATTAATCCTACCCATTTATAATCCCTCAACATTTTTTCCCTTCGAAAATTATCATTCATTCGATTCCCCTGCTTCAAACCCTAACACTCTGTTTTCCCTTCATCGTGTCAAATCAATGGCTCTCCCAGAAGAATCCCATGGTTACTACATCAAAAGTGATTTCTTTGATAGTGAAGTAGGAACCTATGTCAAGGGTATTTTAGAAAACAATGGTCTCCTTAACATGTTGACTGCTCAGAATTCAATTCTTGAGAATGCTTGTTTGGAGGTATATAGAATTGGCACTAGGCTCAAAGATAGCTCTATTCTTTGTAGCTTCCAAAATGTCAAAATGATCATCTCCCCTAAAGATGTGCATATCACTTATGGCATCTCAAATCACCCTAGCCTTCTAACCAATATTTGGAGTAGTAATTTGGACCCTACATTCAGTATCCTCTACCAACAATTCACCAATCAAGAAGACATTGACTATGACTCTGTGAAGAACAAGTCAATCTTGAAGAAAAACCTATCCATCAGCAATTTAGCCCTAAGTGATGTAGTGATCAAAGGGATGTGTGGAAAGCAATCCTCTTTAGACCAGTTGAGCTCTTCAGAATGGAAAATTGCCCTTGGTCTGATTAGAAGAAAAGTCAATTGGTGTACAGTCATGCTTGAGTACTTCAATCTAGCCTCTTCCCAATCTCTCTACAAACCCTATGTGAGATCCACCAAACCCAATTTGTTCAGATTCATGAGTGGGATTTTAGCAAAGAAACTCAAAGACCTCCCAGCCATTCTCAACACTAGGTGGCTTGAATTAGTTCCCCTCAGTACCTCCAAAAAGTTTGACAAAAAGACCATCCCTCTCAAAGGTTCTAAAGAGGGAACAGCTAAGTCCTCCAAAGCTAAAACCTCAACAGCTAAGCCTGCTCCTGTTCAGAAGCCAACAGCTAAGGAAGCTCCAGCAACCAGAATGGTCACTAGAGGAACAGCCAAGTCTCTTGCTAGAAGAAAGACCATTGCTGTTAAAGGAAGAGGAAAAAGAAATATTGATGAACCATCCTCATCCTCGTCTTCAACCTCTAGCTCCTCTCCTCAATCTACTTCTAAAGAATCTAGCCTTCCTCCCACTAGCCATGAAAATACAACAGCAGACTTTGAAGTGGTCAAACCTGCTGCCAAGGACTCAAGCAAGATCTTTGTGGACAGTGAGGCCACTAACAGTGAAGATGGAACAGAGGTTCAATAGCCAAGCAACTCTAGTGATGTCCAAATCCTAGATGATACAAAAATAAGTGATCATCAACCTCTAGCTGCACACTTCAAGCATCTAAAGACAGCTAAGCATGCATCAAAGGCACCAGTGGCTTCAGACTCAACAGCTGAGAAAGCTATCTCAACAGCTGAGCCAGATGAGCCAACAGCTGAGGCTCAACCTGATGCTACTGATAAGGTAACCTCCTCATTATCTACAGTTGGTCATTTTGTTATAAAGAGAAGACCTGTTAGATTTTCCTCTCCTACTCCAAAAATACAAAGACATGTATCTCCTCCCTCTCCCAAAAACACTTCCAGTTCTGAACATGCCTCTTCTATTCAAGGCATTCTTCATCTTACCACCCAAACCATCTCTCCTGTTGAATCCCATAGGGGGAACTCACCAAGTTTAGAAAGCCCTGCTAAGTCAAGGGGGGAACGCTCCAGTTCATGAAACTTCCCCAACAGCTGAGACTCAAATTCCTTCTGTACCTCCTCCTTCACCTCCAACTCATATTCCTCTCCCTACAAGATCTCCTGTTCACTCCTCTGTCCTTCCAATTCTTAACCCAAATCTCATTGAGGTTATCAGGGACAAGTCTATTTCCAATCTGTCTGATGAGGATACATTAACCCTCTTTGAGCAGCTTTCTACTTAATTCTCTTTAGATGAGGCCCTCAAGGCATTTGACTTCATGAGAATTTGAGAAGCTAAGAAATCCCAAGGTCAAGGTGGATCCTCTACTCCCCAGCATGCCTCAACAGCTATTCCACCTTCTAAATCTACTCCTCAATCCCAAATTGATCTAGATACTTCCATGCCTACTCCTAGCTTCTGGGCCCTTGATTGTGACATTGATTTTTCTATCACAAGAGTTCAAGAAGCCCACAACAAGCTTAAGTATATTCCCATTCCACCTCCTCTTCTTAAACCTCACAATCTCCCTAATCCTTGGGAAATGACCAAAACCCATATGAGTGTTCATACAAGGAACATTGAGGGCTAACTATTTTGTTAGAGTAATTGAACAAGACTTGATGAGAAAATAGAGCAATCACAAGAACACAGATTTACGTGGTTCACCAACTTGGCTACGTCCATGGGGAGGGGAGAGAATATTATTATCACTGGAGAAACAATTACACAAGATCACACTAATCTACTTTACATAAATTTTGATCACAAAATTCCCGACTGTGCAAACCCTAGATCTAGAATTATTGATCTCTCTGTGTAAACTGAGCAAACTGAGCTTCTGAATTAATTTAGGATAGAGGGAGTATATAATACGGGTCCTCTAAATTCCCTAGTCTAATTCGTAAGACATAGGAACACTCCTAATCCTAATTCTAATCATGTACTAAAGTTAACACTCCTTATTAAACAAGAATAGCTATTCTTGTTTTCCTCTGGTACAAGTGCCGTCCAAAACAAACTATGACATGACCCAAACAGTATTGGCCCACTCAAAATCTTTGGCAAAGGCGTGAATTCAACATACACAAAACTCACTTCTCTGCCTATGAAGTGGCCACATGAAGTGGCCGCAAAATGAGGAGTTTAACTTCTTGTCTTTATTGCTTACTCCTTCTGTCTCGGAATTACGAACTTGTTAATTAATCCACTAAATTAGGCATCGCCAATTTCAAAGGCATTAATCTGAACAAATCTCCACCTTGACTTTGAATCTCCGAAATAACAAATCTTTCCTCCCCCCTCACCTCTTCTGCTATCTAATAGATGCGAACATTAAGCAAGTCCAAACAATGTTGGAACTTGCTCCCCGTCACGGGTTTTGTGAACATATCTGCAGGGTTGTCCGCCGTCCCTACCTTCTTCACCTTTACCCGTTTCTCTTCCCTTAGGAAATGATATCTGGCATCAATATGATGGTCCTCTCATGATGAACTGTCACCTGCAATGTAGCCTTCCAACTGACAACTGGCCCATCAAGCGTGAATACATATCCGGTCATCGATCTTCTTGTATAAACATCACCTGAATCTGAGAAACCCTCGACTGCACATTCTGTTCCACTTCCATAGACAAGACCGATGTCTCTAGTGCACACTGTAGCATACATCAAACTACCATCTGCACTAGAATAGGATACTCGAGCCATATACTCTTTCTCCTCAGCCAATTTGGGCCCAAACGCGACTGTCTGTGCATTCACTGCACCCGGAGTATCTATAGCCTTAGCTGTTGACCTACCAAACCTCTCTAAAACTTTCTTGATGTATCTTTTCTGGGATAAGAATAGTTTTCATTTGGCTCTGTCTCTATAGATCTCCATACCCAGAATTCTCTTCGCGTTACCCAGACCCTTCATCTCTGCGACCAATAAGCCTTTCAGCTTCTGAATCTCTGACTTCTTGACTGCTGCTATCATATAGCTGTCAAATCTCTTGTACCACTGCCTAGGCGATTGCTTCAATCTACAAACTTGATCTTCCTTACCAAGAACTTGGAATCCTTCTGACTCTGTCATGTATATCCCTCCTTCTATTGCTAGCAACACTCTGATCGAAGTGTGTCTGACCACTGTTGAGAATATCCCATTGTAGTCTACCTCCTCTTTTTGTGTGAAACCCCATGCAATAACGCGAGATTTATACTTGATCCCTTCTGCCGGTGACATCCCTTCCTTTTTCTTGAAGAACCACTTGCAAGTCACAATCTTTCTGCCTTATGGCCTTGTGGTCAACTTCCAAGTCTGATTCCTGTGAAAAGACTCCATCTCATCACTCATAGCCGCATACCACTGAGATGAATCTGAACATGTATCTGATTTATTGAAAGTAGAAGGTTCCGGAAGGACGGGCTCCACTTCCTCAGCAACCAGCAGTGCATAAGACACCAAGTCTTCAAATCCATACCTCTTAGCAGGCTTCCCGAAATTAGCTCTTCTAGACCTTTCTTGTGCTAACCCATGTCTTCGGGAACTGAACTTGAACTTTCTGGTGCTTCAGTATTTGTCTCTGTTGGTGGATCCTGATTAACATCTGACTGTGGGACAACTAACTCTTCAGTATCTTGTTGCTCCACCTGTTTATCAACACCGCCAACACTTGAAACAATCGTGGATTTACCAGTCCATACCTCATAGGGAACTTTGAGGCCAATACCGGTATGAAGTCTATGATTAATCAAGTAACATGTTGTACTAAGCGTTTCTGCCCAGAAACATTTAGACAACTCTGTATTGGAGAGCATGCACAACACTCTCACAAGCCATGTCTGATTCATCCGTTCTGCTACACCATTCTGCTGTAGCGTGCCTCTGCTGGTGAGATGTCTAGAAACCTCCACCTCTCTGCAAAACGAATCGAACTCAGTACTGCAGAACTCTAAACTATTATCTGTCCGGAGCTTCTTGATCTTCTTCTCTGTCTGGTTCTCCACTACTGTCTTCCAGTCCTTAAAATTTCTTAAAGCCCCATTCTTGTGCTCCATGATAACCACCCAAGGCCTCCTTGAATAATCATCAACCATAGACAAGACATATCTATGCCCCCTTTGAAATCCCTAATGTGAAGGTCCCCAATACTCTGAGTGGATGTAATCCAGAACGCCTTTAAGATCCTTGATCTTATGGCCGTAAAGAAGATCTCTGTTAGTCAACTCATGCATCTCTCGAGTGCTCATGTGACCGAGCCTGATGTGCCACAGCTTAGACATATCTCCCCCGTTCACCTCTTCTGATGCAGCCATAGTCGACTCTGCAAGCGTCTTTCCTTGGAGGAAATACAAGGAGCCCCGCTTAAGGCCTTTCAGCATCACTTCTGAACCGTTACAGACACTAACTGCTCCACCTTTACCTTTGAAACTGAACCCTTTGCTGTCTAACTGACTAAGAGAAATAAGATTCTTCGCCATATGCGGAACGTGTCGAACCTCGTTCAAAGTAACAACCCTACCATCATGAGTCCTGACCTTGATCGAACCAATACCGACAACCCTGCAGACTTCACTGTTAGCCATGCTTATATCACCGCCAACTATCTGCATATAACCGGTAAACCATTCTCTCCTAGGACTGATATGGTAAGACGCTCCTGAATCAAGAATCCACGCATCATATGCGCATGCTGATTCTGATGTTACTAGAGCATAATCCTCATCTGAACTGCAATCCCTGGCCGTCATGGCCTCTGCTGTGACTGGTGCCTTGCCTTGCTTCTTTCTGGGACAATCGAACTTCCAATGCCCCCTTTTTTTGCAGAAATTACAGATATCCCCAGGTTTCAGACCCTTCTTGTGTGAAGAATTACCTTGATTGTTCTTCTTCCCACTAGAACCCCTGTTACTGCCACTAACAACCAAACCTGATGACTGGGTACCTGACTCATTCCCAGTTACCTTTTGGCGCAATTCCCTCGTCTTGAGAGAAGTTTTCACTTCCTTTAGAGAGATCCCATCTTTACGGTTTATGCACGAATCGACATAATGTTCATAAGACATAGGTAAAGATACTAAAATTTGCAAGGCTGCATCCTCGTCATCAACAACTACTCCTATATTACGCAGTTCAAGTAATGCAAAAGTAAATCTGTCAAGATGATCATTTATCGGCGTACCTTCAGTCATACGACAATCATATAGCTTCTTCTTTAGGTATAACTTGTTGGTCAATGAACGTGTCATGTACATATCTTCCAACTTCAACCAAAGATCGCTTCCGGAGTCTGTTCCTGCAACATTGGTTAGGATCTCATCATCCAACTGTCTGATGATCTTGGCGTGAGCCTTCTGATCTAACTTCTTCAATGCCGCCACCTCCTTCGCTGCTGCTATCTTATCCTTCTCTGACTGTTCTGCTGTACCTTCTGTGGTGACTGCCTTACCCTTGGGATCCTTGCGATCCCTGATTGTAATGTCCAACGGTTCCCATAAATCTTTGTCTATCAATAAAGCCTTCATCTTGATCTGCCAGAGAGAAAAACTATTCTTCCCATTGAACTTGTCGATCGAATCTGCTCCTTGACCCATCTTCTCGTTCTCTGCAGCGGAATCCCTGAATCTCTAACCACAAACCAAATCTCTGGTACTACCAGAGCTCTGATACCACTTGTTAGAGTAATTGAACAAGACTTGATGAGAAAATAGAGCAATCACAAGAACACAGATTTACGTGGTTCACCAACTTGGCTACGTCCACGGGGAGGAGTGGGAATATTATTATCACTGGAGAAACAATTACACAAGATCACACTAATCTACTTTGCACGAATTTTGATCACAAAATTCCTGACTGTGCAAACCCTAGATCTAGAATTGACACGCCCCAAGTCCCGGGATCCCCTAATAGAACCTCGAACCTGGTGCGCGTACTAACAAGAAACAAGAAACTAACGGGAAACAGGAACAATACCTGTTAGAAACAAACTGACATGCTATATCTACTCAAGAATAGGGAGCTAAGATAGCTCACACGAGTTCTAGACCAAGAAAATTAAAACCAAAATGGTTACATACAGCGGAAGACATGCCTAGCAAATAAACTGGCAACAAGAACTGTCTAGGGACAACAAATACTACCCCAATACAAGCCCAGAGTTTATTAACTCATACAAGATCGTCCTTACCAAAATATAAAAGGACACTAACTTTGAACAAGAATATCCTGCTGAGTAAGTTCCCAGCTAAGTCGAGCCTCACTGCGTACTATCCCCTGCTTTCCTGGGGGGGGGGAAACAATTAAACAAATAAAGGGTGAGATAAATCTCAGTAAGCTATTAACATGCAACTATATGTCATGTTATCATGCAATACAAGTAGATACTCAACTAAACATATATCAAGTATCATCAAGTAACAAGTATAGGAGAGGCTAAGCCAACCCAACAAGTAATCAAGCTCAAGATATGATCAGGTAACAAGTAGTCAAGTAGTGTGAGAGGCTAGACCAGCTCACCAAGATGCACATATGCCTATCACGCATTTGTACCTGAATCCTTCCTTATTCCTCCCAAGAATACCATTTGTTGTCGATGTTTTTCTAGCTGAGGACAACCAAGAACAAGAACTGCTGTGCAGTATATAAGAAGACCTGGTAACCAGTGTCATCCACAAGAACAAGATCCACGTGGTGTTCAAGACAATCGCATTCACTTAGGTCAGGCTTATTGCTCTAACCAAGGAAGCTATGCCCTTACTATGGCCGGTAGTAAGGGGTCAAGCGGAAATACATAGGGACCCGATTGTCACTTAAACCCCAGCTCTCGCGACAAGCATGAACCTATATATTTTCGAACAAGCAAGGAGAACCAGCTGGACTCACACAAGAATGCACAAGTAGATGTTTACTTGAACTACGAGAATAGAACTAAGTCCCATAATAGTGAACCAGTCTTTATGCACCATGTAATCATGTATCATGTGCTCACGAGAATATGCACCATGTAGTCATGTATCATGTGCTCACGAGAATATAAGTACACGTACTCAATTATTGCAAATACCAATCAAGTTCAACTATGGCACGTAAGTGTCCATGTAACACGATCAATCCAAGTTAGGGTCTATTAATAACAGACCTCAATCACGTAGTAGGGTATATCATTTAGTCACATGCCAAGTTTGCACGTACATATTTATGTCACGTTTAACACATTAAGGTGTCTATCACGATACCCTTACTATCAAGTAGAGCCCAATACCTTAGACTCTAAACACGTAGTAGAATAGGTCACATTGTACCTAGACACAGTCATACTTCACGTATATGTATCGTTAATAATCGAATACATTTTCTAACACATATTGTGTTCTATAACCATTCTTATTAATTTAAATCGTAGTATTCACGATTATATGAATTATCTTCATATTACACTAGTCCCTATTTTCTTTAGGAACCCATTTCAAGACAAGATATCTTCTTTATTCTTTATATACTTCATTGAGTATATACACGATTAAAACCAATCACTAGCACTTCAGTGTTTGTTCATAACACTTACAATACACACGTATCAAATTCAAGTATGTAGTAGAGTTAATCATTCTCTATCTAGTTCCATAACCCAATTCTTTGGTTATTCATACCATGTACCAATCAATCAAGAAGCCACATTCTATCAAGTAAATATATGCAAGATTTGCATATACACATCAAGACTCTTTCAAGTTTATTACCATACACATATATTGTGTCAAGGCACGTACAAGATTTTATAATCTTATATTCAAGTCTTAATCCAATTATATGGATGTTCCAGTCATGTACGAGATTTTATTGTCTTATACTTCAAGTTACTGTCTCATCTTACGACATTCAAGACATTCAAGACATTCAGGACATATACAAGATTTTATCATCTTATATCAAAGTTCTCAATCAATTTCTTTGGATGGTTAAACATGTACAAGAGTTAAACATCTTATACTTCGAGTTCAAGCTAGGTAGATGAATTATACATCTTTCACATATTATTTTCCAATCCTTTTCTTAGGACATTCAAGCTCTAGACATTAGCTGGTGTCCCTAAGGTACGCAAACATTGACTTCAAGACACATAAAAGAGTTACTACTCTTATACTCAAGTTATCATTTAATTATGATTCAAGTCCACCTTTCATTTATTCACAAAGGAACTATTTTTCAGTACTAGAGTGTTCTACAACACTCATCTAGGCCATCTAGGGTAGTACCCTAAACCTAGACCCAGAATACTTCGAGTTCAAATTAAGTAAATGAGCTATACCACTCATACTTACAAGTTCATAATCCCCTACATAGGATATTCGAGCTCAAGACACTAATTTGGTGCTCTCAAGGTGCACAAACATAGGTTCCAAGACAAGCATAACACATAAGTGCTTGGTCATAGCACTTTCAAGACACATAAAAGAGTTCTTCCTTTTATACTGTTCTCATTTGAGTTCTATAAGTGTTCATGTACAAGACTAAATTCTCATTTTAATTAAATGAGTATTCATGTTTAAGACCAAGTTCTGATGCCCCCAAGGTGTCATAACACTTGCTAGGACATCTTATACTAAGGTTATATACCTTAACTAGAGTTACTTCCAACTTATACAAACTTTAAACAACATTTTGTTCTTCAGGTAACTGTGCGGTCGCCTAAAATGGCCTGTGCGGTCGCACACAAGCAGGTCAATTCCTTTGAAAAACCTTTCAGAAAGATGGGCGGTCGCCCAAGGATTTTTGTGCGGTCGCACAAGGTACCAAAATGCGAAATTTTTATTTCTTTCCCAGGTTAAGAAATTTCCCGTCCCAAGCGTAGGAGTAACTTTTACTAACTCTTAGGCAATACCCAAAACATTATTTCAGGCTCAATTCATTTCTTTTACCGTCCCATAAATAATAGGACAATTTCCTTTTATTCCAATTTAATATTTCACCGTCCCCAAAAGTATAAGTACAATTTTATATTATACTAATATACCCATCTAGGAATACTTCCATTCATTTCCCCGTACCACAAATAATGATACAATTTTTCTAATAATATTTAAATCAAGTTACTATTTTACCGTCTCACGAATAGGAGTATAATTTTTTCTACAAACCAACAACCCAGGAGGTTAACTAATTTAAACCAATTTTCCAAGTTTCTTTTGTACCCAGTATATTTATACTCCCTTCGTCCCAATTTTACAAGTATCACAAAAATTGCCCAAAACACAATTTTAACAAGAACAAGTAGCGGGAATAACATATATGCATGTTATTACAAGTAAGGGGGAGTCAATAACTTACCTAGTCAAAAATCAAGTTGACCCAAATTAATTTATGATCGGCCTGGAACGCTCTATTCAACGCCACGAATATTTATCCGGGACCGGAATCACGAACAGAGGACTAATTAATCGCGAGGAGTCGAGAATAGGGTAAAATTGAACTCCCTTCTATGGAACAGAGGAAAGATCGAGAGAAATGGAGAAAAATAATTCTCAGAGAAAGCAACACTACTATATATACTTACAACTTTCGAGAAATTGCAATTAGGCCCCTCAAGTTCTAACTTTGACAAAAAAGCCCCTAAACTTTCAACTTTGACATTTAACCACCTTAACTTTCTAACGTAGTTAAATAATTAATTCAAATAAAATAGCATATAAATATGCTAGTCAAGAATTTAACAAGCAAGTCAAATATTTAACGAGAATAAGGATGGGCGTTACAAGAATTATTGACCTCTCTGTGTAAACTGAGCAAACTGAGCTTCTGAATTAATTTAGGAGAGAGGGAGTATATAATACGGGTCCTCTAAATTCCCTAGTCTAATTCGTAAGACATAGGAACACTCCTAATCCTAATTCTAATCATGTACTAAAGTTAACACTCCTTATTAAACAAGAATAGCTATTCTTGTTTTCCTCTGGTACAAGTGCCGTCCAAAACAAACTATGACATGACCCAAATAGTATTGGCCCACTCAAAATCTTTGGCTAAGGCGTGAATTCAACATACACAAAACTCACTTCTCTGCCTATGAAGTGGCCACATGAATTGGCCGCATAATGAGGAGTTTAACTTCTTGTCTTTATTGCTTACTCCTTCTGTCTCGGAATTACGAACTTGTTAATTAATCCACTAAATTAGGCGTCCCCAATTTCAAAGGCATTAATCCTAACATCTTTTATGCTTATGAAGAGTGGAAGAAGTTCAAAATCACCACTCAATATTGTTTCCTCTTCTCTGCTCCAAAACTACCCAATCCCCTTAATTTTTCAAACCTTGCTGAATGGGAACTTGTCTTCTCCCATCTCATTTCTAATAATCTTCAGGAATGCCTCTACACCCCTTTCTCACTTGTGTATGCTCTGTGCATTCAATATGCTCAGTCTATCTTTTGAACTCTGTTATCCAAGAAGAGCTGCATAATTGGCTTAATTGTCAAAAATATCTCTCCAATTTCTACTATTTATCCTCAACAGCTTTCTCCACCTCCTCCTGAATTCCATAAGAATTCCAGATCAAAGCTTGATAATCTACCTTCAAACTTTGACCCTCTCAAATTCACCCCTCAATATCACCTCACCTATACTGACTTCAACCAATTTTTAGCCACCCTCATCAGACAACTCAAAACCTCTTTTCTTAAAAAGCTTGACAACATTTCTGAATTCATCATTCAAAAAGGTGAGAATCCAATTCCTCCATCTCCTGAACAGCCAACCCAAACAGCCTTTCCTCCTCCTTCTCCCAGCAGTCATCCCTTGCCTCCAAGACCATTACAGGCATCCATTTACTCCTACTTCCAAGCTCCTCCTGCTAGTAACCCTTCCAAGGTCACTAAGAAGAGACCTGCCTCTCTCTACAAGGAATACTCAATGGGGGTTTCACCATCTGATGAGACCATGTCTCAGCAACTGCAAGCTTGGATTGGTCCAAGACTTCTCTACAACCAACCAGTTCTCACTAAAGATCAGTTGATAGCCAGACAAGACCAATATTTCCAGTACAATCACATGATGGGCCTTGACTGGAATAATGAATGGTTCTACAGAAGAAATGAACCAGTGAGAAGAGCTGTGCTCATTCAAGAGCTAAAAGCAGTAGAGAAGAGAAAAAAATGCCTAACTAGGATTGAAATTAGTTGGTTTGTTTTCTTTGTTTTGAATAGCTGTTCAGAACATCCTTTGTTTTTCAATTATTTCCTTTATTACACTTAAGTTTGTATTAACAGTTTGTTTGCCAATAAATATTATCAAGAAGAATTTCTCTTCATTTGTTTTCTATTCACTTAGCACTTATGATTGCAGGTACATAATCAAAAACCATTTTTTATTTACCAAAAAGAAGGAAATTGTTAGTACCTCACTATACTTAACTCACAATTAATCACAGTAAATATGTTTTGATAAATAAATAATCAAACTCAATTGATTATATGATGTATACAAAAGACCTGAGCACAGGCAGCCCTATACAAAGCTCAACAGCTAAGCTGCCCTGTTTCCATATAAACCAACAGTCAAGTCATTACAAGATCTTCCTATCATCTATACATCCAAAAAACTGAAGAACTACCTTGTACAGACCCCCTCTATCTCTAAAATGAATTATCAAAATGATAAATACAAACAAGCTTCAACAGCTAAAGACCTACAAGCCCAACAACTAAGCTCCCCTGTTTCAACAGCTAAGACTGGCCTTCATCAACAGCTGACTCCACGTTATCAAATCTTTGAAGAATGATTATTCCAATATTACCAATCATTGGAATAACTCATATTGAATCTTGTTCAAGTGTGAATACACCTTCTCTTCCCTTGACAACCTGTATACAGAGGAATGATAAACAGTCAGTCAAAGTCAAAGACAAGCCATTACTTCTCTGTACCTTTGCTCCCCAAATGGCTACTAGTGTACCCTTGTCCCCCAACGGCTATATCCTATCCCTTATATAATGGAGTATACTGGCATGTTGTCATGTGACCCTCTACACCCTTTTTACAACCTTACACCATTTGAAAATCCTCTGTAGCCTTACTGCATTCTCACTCTGCAGTCTTAAATATTTGCATAGACCCCTGCAAATATTGTGCCACTTTGCACCCAGTTACAACCCACTTACAACCAGCTAACAGCCAAGCTATTTTCTTTTGTAAACACACTTGTGATATTTTTCTTTTTTCTCGCTTTAAAAGAAGCAACCTTAATTGAAGTGTCAATTAGGTAGAGGGGGTTCAAAGGAACTTGCCTTATCAATTCTTGTAACTCTTATTTGAAAGAGAATATTATAGTGGATTGATCTCACTGTTTCAACAGTGGGGGTGGATGTAAGAGAAGGGTTTTGCCTCTGAACCACTTTAAAATACTGTGTACACTCTTACCTCTACACTAACACACACATACACCTTGTCCTTTCATTTATTTAATCATTTATATTCCGCTGCACATTTTTTTATTTATTATTTCTCAATAGCTAACCTCAAACAGTTAGCTGTCCAAGTTTTAATTAATCTGTTCATTTAGTTAAATAGGGCCTTTCACTATTATTTGCAACTTTCAAAATTTTAATATGAAAGAACTTGTGGAACATATATATAGTTTGTATTTATGTAGGCCTCATCTCAAGGAAGACTTCATCAAAGCAAAGTTGTAATTGAGTTGTGATGGAAAACACATATATTCTACAAGTTCTAGGATTACCTTGAAGGGATTAAATCTGAAGCTCGTTGTGGCGAAGATTTGTGCTTGTGCGATGAACCCACGATCGTCTTATTGATCCTGCAATCACTACGCTCTTTTCGTCCACTTAATATCACTAGATGAATATTATTTATTATGTATTCCACTCTTAGATCAAAAGCCTCCAATGGTAGCCTAGAGAGAGTAATCCAACCGAGATAGTATATGGGACAAAAATATTTTTTTATGTTGTGTTTCATATGGGTAAAGATTTATTTTGTAGTTGAACTTGGTCACAGTCTCACAATTCCTTTAGGATTGTACTTGACTAGTCCTATCAAACAACTTGACTTATCCTACTTTGAACTTATAAAGATAGGAATCAAGAGTCCTATTTATTTGGAGTTAGTTGATATTCCTCCTAGGCGTAAGTAAATTGGAAAACAATGGGTTTCCAAAGTCAAATGAAAGACAGATGGATCAACTGGCAAGTACAAGGCACGTCTTGAAGTCAAGGAACATGAGCGCAAGGTGTGCCACCTCCATCGTTCCATATATGGACTTAGACAATCATCTAGGCAATGTTATATTCGCTTTCATCAAGCAATAACCTAAATGGACTTTGTGATGATTGAGGAAGACCATTGTGTGTATGTTAAAAGATCCAAGAAAAGAACTTAATCTTGTCATTATACGTTGATGATATACTACTTATCGGGAATGACATGGAGATGATAAACTCCACTACGGAGTGGTTGTCTTCATCATTCAAAATGAAAGACTTGGGTAAAGCAAACTATAAGCCTGGAGTTAACGTCATTAGGGATCGTTCAAAGAAGCATCTTGGTTTGTCTCAAGAAACATATATTAATAGACTTCTTGAACAACGATATATTGTAATGTTGTTAATGATGCTATCCCAAAAATTTAGTCTATGCTTCCAAGCATTACCTACCATCTTCAAAGTAGCTTTCTCCCTGCTAACAAAAAACTACTCATAATATCTTCTTGGCCAAAGAGATTATGCAATTCAACATCTAGCGCACTCAATATTATCAAATTTACCCTACCTCCAGATCAACTTGCACTGTATTAAGCATTACACACTTATTAAGCATCAAGTGCTTAATGCTACCAAACACACTCTAAGATGTGGGGTATGACTGAAAACCGATCACGAGCTAGAAGGCTTGTGACACCTCGAGTGTTTTATATTCCTTACCATATTGATGTGAGATTTATCTCCTTCCCTTCAATTATAATTATTGATCGAACTTGCTTGAACCTCAATGTCATGACAACTATAATCGCCACTCTTGCTTTGAATTCTGAATTACATGCATCTGTTACAACTGAATTTGCACGGCTTTTATCTGTTTCAGTTTGCAATTTGTTACCCTCTACTCTACCCTATTTTTTCACACCATTGGGTGGAAATGTTCACTTGTTCATTTTTCTATCACAAAGACTAAATAGTTTCTTTGTTTTTAAAGGTGATTCCAGTCTACAAGGGACACATGTGACGTCTTCTTTTCTTCTGTGGGATATCAAGTATTATAACAAAATCGAGCATAATTTCTTAAGAGGAACAAGATTGATAGTGCTAATTATGCCAGTAATGGAAGACATCTTTATAGGTGGCATACAAGAGCCTAGATGTTCTCAACTGTAGAAACATTTTGGCTGCAAACTTGCAGTATTGAGAAGATGTTTGTCGAGTGCGCGGCAGATGAAGCAATATGCTTTATAATGTTATCTATGTCTGTATATATATATATATATAGGTCTTTAAAAGTAACAAACAGAAGTAGTTCAGTATGGAAGTTGTTCAAGATACTAGGTAAATTGGAGAAAATGATATCAATTGTATTGAGTTAAAACTTTACACATATATTGATATGCTTGGATTTACAAAATTTATGCAGAGATCTATTATATACAACTCTGCATCATAAATGTTGTTTTATCTAATAATTGAGGTTATTGAGTAGTGAAACTCTAGTTTTGATCAAATGCCTATAAATTCCATCTAATCCGTCTTCAACATCTTCAAGACTCGCCTCCATTTGTGCAAGCTCCTTTTGCACATTTTCAACATTCAAGCAGGTAGATTTCTTTGCAAGCTCGACATCCACCTTTCCGACTACACTTTCTTCTGATGATTGCTTTGGACCCATCATTTTAGAGACTAAAGACCACTTGTTTGAGTTCTTTTGCAACTTCGACCCAAGAATGAAGCACAACAAAGATTCAAGCACCCTTAAAGTAACTGATTCAACCTTTCTTAAAGGCGTTTCTTGAATTTTCTTGATGGAAGAACCTTTCAAGTTTCTCAAAGCTTTAACGATAGCCTTCTTTACTACCTTCCTCTTGGATTGATATTCTTGAAAAGCAGTAGAGAGTTCATTAGTGTCGCCTCTTTTTCTGCGTAGAACTGATTGAAGTTGTTGTGCCGAGTCCTTTGTCATGAACAAGGCATCTTTAGCAGTGCTACACAACTCCAAAAGGATGAGTAGCTCATCTAACATCCCATTCGCCCCAGCTATTTGGACTTCTCTAAGCACATTGTCAAAAGACCTATACAAATAGTTAAGGCCATTTATTTGTTGACCTATTGATGATGATGAAGTGGTGGCTTCAAGATCATCAAATTCAGTAATTTGGGTTGGTCTTGATGGCAAGCTAACAGATCTAGCATGGAAGTGGGTTCTTGGAATGGAAGAAATTGACGCCATTTTTAACAACTAAAGATAGATAGCTAGAAAGAGAAGTAGTTGAATATAAAGAAAATGTGTTGAGCTATTTTTCCTTCATCTTGTTAATGGGGTCAATATATATAGAGAAGCAAGGAAGACGTTAAGCATCTCCACACGTTGAAGATGGGATCTAAGCTATGGTTACGCAATATGTCTCCGTCCCCACCACATACACAGCTCATATTGATTCTGCGTACATTATTGAGGAGGGAGACATTGCCAAGACATAGCTGACAAATTAGCATTTGGTGATCATCAGCTCATTGAGATTCCTCGTGTCTCCCTCAATCATCTATATGTTATTATAGATTCTTTCAATAAGAAAATAAACCATCCATTGTACCATTAATGCTCACGCCGTGAAAGCATTGATTGTATGCTCCATCCCCATTCCCCACCACATTAACAGTTTATACTGATTATGTTGATTTGCATAGGCCTAACTAACATGATCAAGGAGTGTACTATTTTCCAATGCAGAACACGGATGGCAGTGCAGATATTTAATCAGCTTTGTTACATTTTCTACTCACCATGTCTCTTAACTCCCCAACAGCCATTGACTATATTTAACATTTATAAATTTTCTAAACGTGAATAATATCGCTGCAACCTACTGTAAATACTAATACACAGCATTATAAATTTCTGATAGCAAACAGGCAGCCATGGAGATGTGCAACATATTAATGATAGTCAACAATGAAGATTCTTTATGTCTCCTTGAGCTCATATTATATTTATATGTATGTGTGTGTGTATATATATATACTCCCTCCGTCCCATTTCAAATTGCAAATACTAGGTTGGCACGGGGATTAAGGGAAAAAGTGAAAAAGGGATGTGTTGTGAGTGTTGATAGTTGAGTGGGAGAGAGAAAGTGGGGTAGAGAATAGTTAGTGGGTTAGTGGATGTGAGTGTGCAAGTGGGTTAAAACTTGTCATTTTTGGATTTTGCAATTTTAGTTGGGACACCTTTTTTGGCAACTTTTACAATTTGAAATGAGACGGAGGGAGTATATATATATATATATATATAGGGTCGCGCTCCTGTGAGAACCATTTTATATGAGAACCGTGAGAACCAATCATAACCATTAGATTAAAAAAAAATCAAGGGTCCAGATGTTAGATACATTGGATACACTTGGATACATTAGTTAATTTTCGAAAAACAATTGGATACATTAGTTTTTAACATAGTGTATCCAAGCGCAACACTTAGATACAATACTTATTAACCTATTGTATCCAAGTGTAATCGAATTTTTTGTAATGTATCTAAGTGTATCAATTGTATCTAACATATGGACCCTTGATTTTTTTTCTAATCTAATGGTTATGATTGGTCCTCACGGTTCTCACGATATTTAGGTTTTCATTTGAGCACCTACATATATATATATATATATATATATATATATATATATATATATATATATATATATATATATATATATATATAGGGCCGTGCTCTTGTGAGAACCAGGTTTTTACCTAATGTATCCAATGGTTCACTTGGATACATTACTTGGATACATTAGGTTCTTGTCTAATGTATCCAAGTTCTCACGGTTCTCACGATATTTAGGTTCTCATTTGAGCACCTACCTACCTATATATATATATATATATATATATATATATATATATATATATATGAAGGTTAGCTACAGAATTCATTTTCCCTCTTCTGGTAACATGCTTGGTGCATCAGCTCTCCAGCCATATCAGAACCATTATTGCCATTTTAAGAGTTATTATGAAGAATTGTGGCTTCTGAACCATATGTCTATGATAAGGTAGAAAACATGCCTGAGATTGCACTTTGCCATTTCATATAAGTGCCATTTGTGCTCTTCATCAATAAGTGGTGGGGTGGGGTGGTGGAGATGATTCTACGTTGTTAATAATGTTATCCCGAAAATTTAGTCTATGCTTCCAAGCATTATCTATGTTGGTGATTTTAGTGTCATCAACGATTTTATGTAATTGTGATTTACTAGAGACCAATGCGATTTCATATTCTGCTCGGATACGAGTAAGGGAAAGTGTGGAGTACACACTCGTTTGAGTTAATATGTTTTCGACCACGATAAAGAAGCAGGGGTCAAGGTCGAGAGGGAGCCGCCCCTCGCGGGGCTCGGGGCAGCGCCCCGAAACCTAGACAGTATATTTGGTGTTCCAAATAATCTCCCGCCAGTTTCCCACCAAAACCCGAAAATTAAGAGACAGGCCAAACAGGAGTTGCTCGGCCGAGCACTTCCTTAACTCGGCCGAGCATGATTTTCACAGTAAACAGAAGTCACGAAAAAAGGCCTGCTCGGCCGAGCACATTTCCTTGACGCGGCCGAGCAGACACTGAATCAGTGAAAAGGTGCCCTTTCTGTTGATAGTCATGACTGTTGTGAATGTAACCATTGTCTCTCTTCTGCTCCAGACGAAAATCTGTTTATAAACAGATTATTTGGACTCAAATAAATATAGAAAACACACACAAATTCTCCAAGTTTTGATCTGATCTCTTTGCCTAGAATCAGATTGCTTGATTGTCTTATCCCATACAAAGATTTCGTGTAACCTAGGCATAAAGGGTCGAAATACTTTGTTCGGAAAGTGAACATACACAATTCAATCATTATCCAAGATTATCAACAAACCCTATTTCCCCAACAAACGAACAAAGGATTCTGTGATAATCATGGGTGGAGGAAGTACTGTGAAGGAGATGACGACCAACTTTGGGAAGTTGGACAAATTTGAAGGCTATGATTTCAGACGTTGGCAGAAGAAGATGCACTTCCTTCTGACATCATTGAAGGTGGTGTATGTTCTGTCTACCCCCATGCCAGAATTGTCGGAGGACGATAATTTGGAAGCAGTCAGGAGAAGATCGAAGTGGGAGAACGATGACTACATCTGCAGAGGGCATATATTGAATGGTATGTCTGACTCTCTCTTTGACATATATCAGAATGTTGAATCTGCGAAGGAGTTGTGGGATTCTCTTGAATCCAAGTACATGGCAGAGGATGCTTCGAGTAAGAAGTTCCTCGTAAGTAATTTCAATAATTACAAAATGGTCGAATCAAGGCCTGTCATGGAACAATTCAATGAACTCCTGAGAATCCTTGGACAGTTTACACAACATGGTTTGAAAATGGACGAGGCAATATCTGTTTCAAGTATAATAGACAAGTTGCCTCCTTCCTGGAAGGATTTCAAACACAACTTGAAACATGGTAAAGACGATCTGTCTTTGGTCCAACTTGGTAGTCACCTGCGTATAGAGGATTCTCTAAGGGCACAAGAGAGTGACAAAGGAAAAGGAAAAGAAGTTGCTGGACCCTCGGTGAATATGCTTGAGGAGGGTGGAAAGAAAAGGAACAATAACAAAAACAGAGGAAAGAAACGTGGTTCCAATAACAACGATGATTCTGGTCCCAACAAGAAGCCTAAAGTGGCATGTTGGAGGTGTGGCAAAACTGGTCACTTTAAGAGGGATTGTCGTAGTGGGAACAAGAAGGATGGAGCAAGCACTAGTGGTTTGGGGAAGGGGTCTAAGGACCATACCCAAGACCAAGGTCAAAATTTAGAACATATATGGAATGGATTTATTAAATATTCCGTTTCACTAATTTCTGAAGCATTTTATGTGCAGGATGATGCAGTTGCGTGGTGGATTGATTCCGGTGCCACAACCCATGTTTGTAAAGATCGTTGCTGGTTTAAGACATTTGAATCGGTGGAAGACGAATCTGTTCTCTACATGGGTGATGATCATTTTGCTCCCGTTCAAGGAAGAGGAAATGTGGTGCTGGAATTTAGTTCAGGAAAATCTGTTACTCTGTTTAATGTATTATATGTACCTAAACTTCGGAAAAATTTAGTTTCTGGTCCTGTTTTGAACAAGTGTGGATATAAACAAGTTTATGAGTCTGATAAGTATATCTTATCAAAGTCTGGTGTTTTCGTAGGATTCGGTTATTATAACAATGGGATGTTTATGTTGAATTTAAATAAAGTTCATAATGATTCTAGTTCTGTTTATATGACTGATTCCAATGTTGATTATTCCTCATTATGGCATGCTCGTTTAGGACATGTGTACTATAAAAGAATGCTTGAAATGTCTAAAGATGGTTTAATTCCTGCTATTAATAATGATACTGGAAAATGTAATACTTGCATGTTAACAAAAATCACTAGGAAACCTTTTAAAAGTATAACAAGGAATTCTGTAATACTTGAATTAATACATAGTGATTTATGTGATTTTCATGCAACTCCATCTTTAGGAAATAAAAGGTATATTGTCACTTTTATAGATGATGCCTCTAGATTTTGCTATGTTTATTTGCTGCATGCAAAAGATGAAGCCCTGGATAAATTTAAAATTTTTAAAACAGAAGTTGAATTACAACAAAATGGCTTGATTAAAACCTTACGCACAGATAGAGGTGGTGAATATTATGATTCTGTATACTTTCAATTCGTAGGAATCATTCATGAAACTACGGCTCCTTATACACCACAACAAAATGGTGTGGCTGAAAGGAAAAATAGAACTCTTGAAAAATTGTCAATGTCATGTTATCTTACTCAGGCTTGAGTGACGGGTTTTGGGGGGAAGCCATGTTAACGGCTTGCTATCTATTGAATAGGGTTCCTAATAAAAGGAACAAGATTACCCCATATGAACTTTGGTATAAGAAACGACCCAACTTGACATTTTTGCGAGTTTGGGGGTGTAGGGCTGTGGTTAGACTTCCAGATCCTAAAAGGAAAAAGTTGGGAGAAAAAGGTATTGATTGCATCTTTGTTGGATATGCTGAGCATTCCAAGGCATATAGGTTTTATGTTATAGAACCTAATGAGTACATTTCTATTAATACAATTATAGAATCAAGAGATGCAATATTTGATGAGAATCGTTTCTCTTCAATACCTAGGCCAAAGGATATTATACCAAATTCGGATGTATCTCAAAGGGATGATCATTCAAATGATACACCAAGTGAGACACCCGAGCCACGTAAAAGCAAAAGAGCAAGAAAAGCTAAATCATATGGTGATGATTTTCAACTATATTTAGTTGAAGGATCAAGAGATCAGGTTGAATCTCAATACTCTTATTGTTATAATTTAGAGGAGGATCCAAGAACCTATGATGAAGCTATAAAATCGCGAGATGCTGCTTTTTGGAAAGAAGCAATAGACGATGAGATTAGTTCTATTATGGAAAATAATACTTGGGTCTTATCTGATTTACCACCAGGTTGTAAACCTTTAGGGTGCAAATGGATCTTCAAAAAGAAGATGAAAGTCGATGGAACAATTGACAAGTTTAAATCTCTATTGGTAATCCAAGGCTTTAGACAAAAGGAAGGAATCGATTACTTCGATACCTATGCACCAGTTGCTCGTATCACTACTATTAGATTGTTGATAGCTTTGGCAGCTATTCACAATTTATTGATCCATCAAATGGATGTCAAAACAGCATTTTTAAATGGTGATTTGGAAGAAGAAGTGTATATGAAGCAACCTGAAGGATTTGTTATGCCAGGTAATGAGCATAAGGTGTGCAAGTTAATTAAGTCATTATATGGGCTGAAGCAAGCACCTAAACAGTGGCATCAAAAGTTTGATGAGGTTGTTTTGTCCAATGGTTTTGAATTAAATCAGTCAGACAAATGTGTATATAGCAAATTTGATGCATCCGGCAAAGGTGTATTCATCTGTCTATATGTAGATGACATGTTAATTTTTGGCACAGACCAAAATGTAGTTGATAAAACTAAGAAGCTTTTGTCATCAAAATTCTCTATGAAGGACATGGGAGAAGCCGATGTAATTCTTGGCATAAAAATTAAAAGGTTGAACAAGGGAATTGCAATTACACAATCTCATTATATTGAGAAAATTCTCAAAAAGTTTAATTGTGATAATTGTTCTAAAGTCAGTACTCCTATGGATCCAGCTGAAAAACTTATGCCAAATACTGGTAGACCTGTGTCACAGCTCGAATACTCAAAAGCCATTGGCAGTTTGATGTATGCTATGACAAGCACTCGACCTGATATTGCATATGCAGTAGGAAGATTGAGCAGGTTCACTAGTAATCCTAGTAGACAGCATTGGCATGCTTTAACAAGAGTGTTCAAGTACTTAAAAGGTACTATGAATTACTGTTTGTGTTATTTTGGACAACCTTCTATTTTAGAAGGTTACTCAGATGCTAGTTGGATCAACCAAGTAGATTCATCTTCTACTAGTGGCTGGGTGTTCTTGCTAGGAGGAGGGGCCATTTCATGGGCTTCCAAGAAGCAGACATATATTACTCATTCTACTATGGAATCCGAGTTCGTAGCATTGGCTGCTGCTGGTAAAGAAGCAGAATGGCTACGAAACTTGATATATGAGATTCCATTATGGCCAAAACCGATATCGCCAATATCTATCCATTGTGATAGTGCAGCCACATTGGCTAGGGCTTATAGTCAGATTTATAATGGCAAGTCTAGACACTTAGGTGTCAGACATAGTATGATTCGTGAATTGATCATGAATGGAGTGATTTCAGTTGAGTTTGTTCGGTCTCAACAAAATTTAGCTGACCACTTGACGAAGGGGTTAGCTAGAGACTTAGTGAATAAGTCATCAATAGGGATGGGATTTAAGTCCATCTAATCCTCTAGTTGTGAGATACCCAATTCCCTTCTAATACAATGTTAGAAGCTTGAATTCAATGTGGAAAGCTCACAGATGGAGATTGGAGCACATGTTATTATGTTTCCCAAGGTATGTGTTCAAGACCTGCAAGTGATAGTTAGGTTGAAGAATATCTTCTTAATAGTTCTTTTGAAAAATTGCAAATGCAGGTGCAAGACTAAAAGAACTACCTATGTGAACATGAAGTTTTGCCGCTTCAAGAAGCTAGGACTTGGCTTTCTATATGTTCATTAATGGATAGGGACACGTGGCTTGTAATAGTGTCAGGAATAAACTTTAGAGAGTTGTAAGAAACTTATGTGTATAGTATCTTCAGGTATTCATATGAGTTGACGGGTTCAATCGTTAGGACACCCCGATTCTCGAGTATTTGAAATGTGTATTATACTAAGATGAAAATTCAATCGCAAGACATTTTCATTTATGCATTCGTTTGTTTTGTTATGTTTATTATATATTTATATGATTAGTAAATCGAGGATTACACTAAAATGGGGGGAAATGTTGGTGATTTTAGTGTCATCAACGATTTTATGTAATTGTGATTTACTAGAGACCAATGCGATTTCATATTCTGCTCGGATACGAGTAAGGGAAAGTGTGGAGTACACACTCGTTTGAGTTAATATGTTTTCGACCACGATAAAGAAGCAGGGGTCAAGGGGGCTGCGCCCCCTTGCGCAGCCCCTTGCGGGGGTCGAGGGGGAGCCGCCCCTCGCGGGGGTCGGGGCAGCGCCCCGAAACCTAGACAGTATATTTGGTGTTCCAAATAATCTCCCGCCAGTTTCCCACCAAAACCCGAAAATTAAGAGACAGGCCAAACAGGAGTTGCTCGACCGAGCACTTCCTTAACTCGGCCGAGCATGATTTTCACAGTAAACAGAAGTCACGAAAAAAGGCCTGCTCGGCCGAGCACATTTCCTTGACGCGGCCGAGCAGACACTGAATCAGTGAAAAGGTGCCCTTTCTGTTGACAGTCATGACTGTTGTGAATGTAACCATTGTCTCTCTTCTGCTCCAGACGAAAATCTGTTTATAAACAGATTATTTGGACTCAAATAAATATAGAAAACACACACAAATTCTCCAAGTTTTGATCTGATCTCTTTGCCTAGAATCAGATTGCTTGATTGTCTTATCCCATACAAAGATTTCGTGTAACCTAGGCATAAAGGGTCGAAATACTTTGTTCGGAAAGTGAACATACACAATTCAATCATTATCCAAGATTATCAACAAACCCTATTTCCCCAACAATCTACCCTCTTCAAAGCAGCGTCTCCTTGCTAACAAAGAGATTCTGCAATAAATCAAACGGTCTGAAAACGATCACGAGCTAGAAGGCTTGTGACACCTCGAGTGTTATATATTCCCGAGTCAATGAGACTTGACTCAAGCACAAAAAAGTGGTCAATGAGTTTTCGGATGGAGACCAGCAGATTAAACCTTGCTGAGTAGTCCCAGGATCCAATATTTGGCCTTCTATTGTCTGGTATTATTTTGAAGCCAGAGAGAATTACCTATATTTTAGCTTCAGGCTTAATCTCATTGAGCAGAAAGAGAATAGTGTTTTTTTTTTTTTTTTTTTAAATGAATGTCTTATGCTATTACAAGCTAGTGACACTTGAAAATGCACTTGGTGGGGATTGAACTCCTGACCTTTCATTTATAGAAAGAGATAGGGATGGCCAAACCGGACCGGAAAAGCCCGGAACCGGAGCAAACCGGGGAGTAAACCGGAACCGGAGTAACCGGAACCGTAAGTCATCCGGGCCGGTTAAGGATCGGGGGTCTAAAAACCGGTGAACCGCCGGTTCTTCGAACCGGAACCGTGAACCGGAACCGGTGAACCGGTTCGGAAAACCGGCCAGGAACCGGACCTCCAGTCGACCGAGGACCGACCAGTCCAAAATACTCCTCCTGTCCTCCAATCCGCCAATCCGGCAATCCGAATCCGCCGCCTAGCATTGGGCCAGGCCCAGTGGCCCACCACCTGGCACCTACCTGTACCCGCCTAGTGCCTACCTGGTCTGGCGTCAGTGGGAGTGGGCTGTGCGGCGTGCGTCTCTCTCTCGGTCTCTGTCGGTCAATCTGGTCTGGCTGGGAAGGATGATGGACTGGCTTTTAGCTTTTTACTTTACTTAAGTCCAATCCAAGCCCCTTTTTAAAGTATAAATGGATCCATTGGAAATTTAACTTATGCCCGTTTATTTCCGTTAACTAACAGAAGTTTGACCAAATATAGCCGTTTTGACTGCGTTTTTGAGGATTTTCAAACTTCAAAATATATATATATATATATATATATATATTTGTTATCCTAATTAAATTTCCTAACTATAAATACTATTTCCCTCTCCAAATAAATTACTTCATAAAAACTCAGTTATCTCTCTCAACTCTCTCAAACGAAAATTGTTGATTCAAGACTTTCAGCCTTAGTTCCTTTCATCTTCATTTCTCTCTACGACATATTTTTTCCATCATGAGTAATTTCCTTAAAAAATTGACAAGCAACAAGAGTAAATTTAGTAAGGACAAAGTCTCATCTTCATCACCCCAACCCCCAAGCACCACCACGACCATCATTTGTTGATCCACCACGACGATCATGTGTTGATCCACCAAGACGATTATGTGTTGATCCACCACGACCATCATTTGTTGATCCACCACGACCATCATTTGTTGATCCACCACGACCATCATTTGTTGATCCCGAAGGTCTCTATTTTGAAGGGGGAGCTTCGGGAGCAAATGAAAATTTGTGGGGGGAATTGAATGAAGGCGACGAAGAAGTTCCAAATTTTGCACCGTCACCACAACCACCATTTGAAGATGGTCCAAGTTCAACTCCAAATACTGAAGAAAGTGATGCCAATAATATGGAAGCCACAATGGGAGGGCGTCGTCGTAAAGGAAGTAATATCCCGAGACCTCCTAAAGCCAAAAGACAAGAATCCGCAATTTTCACGAAACACTACAGAAAAATACCCGTCAATGATGGCACGGGTAGGAATTTCACGGCAATATGCAACTATTGTCCAAAGGGGAGTGAAAAAACTTTTCCATTCTCTAAAGGGGATGGATACGGTACTATGGATCGACATACAAGAAACAAACATCCCGGAGAATATGGCATAGATTCGAACCAAGCACAATTGCAAGGATTTGTGCAACAACCCAATCAAGGTACGTGTTCTCAAACTTCTTATAATTAATTTTCATATGATCATTTAAACCATAGGAAACAAATGGCTAAATTTGTTTGTGCGCAATCCCTTCCCTTTAGTTTTGCCGATAACGAAGACTATGAACAATTAATTAAGCTTTTTTTAATCCCTCCGCTACGAAAGTAGCTCGTACAACCCTCACTCGTGATGTTAAAAATTTAGTAGGAGAAATGAAATATGCTTTATATCAAACATTTGGTCATTTGTCATCTAAGGTTTCTATTTGTTCTGACATATGGAGCGATAGCAAAATAAGACATTTTTATATGGGTGTAACATGCCATTGGATAGATGATTCTTGGAGAATTAAAAAGAGATTACTTGCATATCGAATATTTGATGAGGCACACACCGCGCATAATATAGCTCATATGTTACAAATAATTTTGCAAGAATATAATCTAGTTGAAAAAGTTTTTTCAATGTCTTTTGATAATGCTAGTGCTAATACCGCTAGTTTGCCCGGATTAATTTTAGTTTGTAAACCATCACTAGGTGGTCGATTTTTTCATATGAGATGTTTGTGTCATATTTTAAACTTGTGTGTCCAAGATGATTTGCGTGCTTTGGATACTTCTATATTTTAATACTATGTGTGTGCACAAGATGATTTGAATTCTATCATGTATTGCTTGGAATTTGAAATTTGCATATCCTTAACTATGGTGCAAATTATATACTCAACAATGGGAAGAATGTGAGACTATGATGAATTTGTTGACGAAATTCGAGATTGCAACCACGGCGTTATCCGGTACGTATTACCCCACGGAACCGGTTTGTGCCAACGGAATCGGGGTTAGCACGGGCCGGTTAAGGGTCACCAATTGCCGAACCGGAACCGGCGGTTCCGAACCGGAACGGGCCCGGAACCGGTTTTGGCCATCCCTAGAAAGAGATACCGGATACCGCTTGAGCTAATGCTCTTTGGCTAAATAGAATAAAGAATGGTCCTTAAGACAATGCATTTTTTGAACTTCTTTGAACCTCAACGCCATGACGATTATGTATAATCTCCACTCTTGATTTGAATTCTGAACTACACCTGCTACAGCTTAATTTGCACGCCTTTTATCTGTTCAGTTTGCAATTTGTTACACTTGACTCAGCCCTGATTCTCACACCATTGGGCAATAATGCTCACTTGTTCATTTTTCTATCACAAAGACAACAATGATATCAAATGTATAGAGTCAAAATTTTACACATATTTATTATTGGTATAGAATAGCCTAAATGTGGTTAACTGAATTAACTTTTTGGATGCAAATTTGCAATTTTGAGCAGATGTTTTCCGAGTGTCACATAAAGCAATGTATATACATACAGATCTGTAAAAGTAACAAGCAGAAGCAGTTTAGTATTGAAGCTGTTCAAGATACTAGGTAAGTTGGAGCCAATGATATCAAATGTATAGAGTCAAAATTTTACACATATTTATATGTGCTTGTATTTATAAAAAGTTATGCAAAGATCTATTATATACAACTCTGCCTCATGATTCTTTTTGTCTTCATCTAGCATGTAAGGAGATTGAGTAGGGAAACTCTAGTTTTGATCAAATTTCTATAAATGGATTCTAATCCTTCTTGGAGATCTTCAAGGCTCAACTCCATCAGTGCAAACTCCTTTTGCACATTCTCAACTTTCAAGCAAGAAGATTTCTTTGCAAGTTCGAAATCCACCTTCCCAACTTGACTTCTTTCCGACGATTCATCACTTTGACCCACCGATTTGGAAACGAAAGACCACTTGTTTGAGTTCTTTTGCAAATTTGACCCGAGAATGAAGCACAACAAGGATTCAAGTACCCTCAAAGTAATCGATTCCACCTCTCTCAAAGGGGTTTCTTGCATTTTCTTGATAGAAGAACCTTTCAAGTTCCTCACCGCTTTAACGATAGCCTTCTTTACTGATTTCCTCTTGGATTGATATTCTTGAATAGCAGCGGAGAGTTCATTAGTGTCGCCTCTTTTCCTGCGTAAAACTGATTGAAGTTGTTGTGCCGACTCCCTTGTCATGAACAAGGCATCTTTGGCAGTGCTACACAACTCCAAAAGACTGAGTAGTTCATCTAACAGCTCATTCACTCCATCATTTTGGACTCCTTTGAGCAAATTTGCATAAGAGTCATACAGATTGTTAAGACCATCTATTTGTTGACCCATTAATGATGATGAAGTTGTGGCTTCAAGATCATCAAATTCAGTAATTTGGGTTGATCTTGATGGCAAGCTAACTGATCGAGCATGGAAGTGGGTTTTTGGAATGGAAGAAATTGAAGCCATTTTTAACCACTAAAGATAGATAGCTAGAGAGAGAAGTAGTTGAAAATGAAGAAAATGTGTTGAGCTATTTTGCCTTCATCTTGTAAATGAGGTCAATATATATAGTGAAGCTAGGGAGAGAGACACAAAGCATCGCCACACGTTGAAGATGGGATCTAAGCTATGGTATGGCAATATGTCTCTCTCCCCACCAAATACACAGCTGTTATTTATGATGCTGACATTATTATTAAGGAGGGAGACATTGCTTGCTAAAACATAGCTGACCAATTAGCATTTGTGATCAGCTCATTAAAAAATAATTCTATAAGAAAATAAACCATCGGTTGTACCATTAATGCTCACGCCGTGCAAGAATTGATTGTATGCCTCCCTCCCCACCACATTAACAGCTCATACTGATTATGTTCACGTTAATTTCACGAGGCCTAACTAACATGATCAAGGAGTGTACTATTTTTAACAGATATTTAATAAGCTTTATAATATTTTCTACTCATCATGTCTCTATCTCCCCAACAGTCATTGACCATATTTAGCATTATAAATGTACAATTTCTAATACTATAGCAGCAACATACGTTAAATAATATACAGCATTATAAATGTCTAATAGCAAACAGGCCAGCATGGAGACGCACATGAGATTACATATTATTGATAGTCAACAATGACGATGCTTTATGTCTCCTTGAGCTCATAATACACACACAAAAACATATATATGCATAGGCTAACTACATAATAGAGATGATATTCATTTTCCTTCTTCTGGAGTAGGATTTGCAGATCAAAAACCCTTTACCATGCTTGGTGTGTCATCCCTCCAGCCATATCAGAACCTTCATTGCGATTTTACGTGTAATTATGATGGGCTTCCGAGCCATATATTAATAAATTGGCAGGTGGTTTGGAAGTTGTATGCAGGGCTCCTTGCTTGGGAGACTTGATTTACTTGTGATCAGTGAAAAGGTAGAAAACGTGCTTTGGATTGCACTTTGGCACTTCATACAAGTACTATTTGTGCTCGTCAAAATGGATTGAACTTTCATTCTCAATGTTGAGCTTCCAATGTTCTAGGTGCAGGGCAATGAGTAATTTCCTTAAAAAATTGACAAGCAACAAGAGTAAATCTAATAAGGACAAAGTCTCATCTTCATCACCCCAACCCCCAAGCACCACCACGACCATCATTTGTTGATCCACCACGACGATCATGTGTTGATCCACCACGACGATCATTTGTTGATCCACCACGACCATCATTTGTTGATCCACCACGACCATCATTTGTTGATCCCGAAGGTCTCTATTTTGAAGGGGGAGCTTCGGGAGCAAATGAAAATTTGTGGGGGGAATTGAATGAAGGCGACGAAGTGCTAGAAGTTCCAAATTTTGCACCGTCACCACCACCACCATTTGAAGATGGTCAAAGTTCAACTCCAAATACTAAAGAAAGTGATTCCAATAATATGGAAGCCACAATGGGAGGGCGTCGTCGTAAAGGAAGTAATATCCCGAGACCTCCTAAAGCCAAAAGACAAGAATCCGAAATTTTCACGAAACACTACAGAAAAATACCCGTCAATGATGGCACGAGTAGGAATTTCACGGCAATATGCAACTATTGTCCAAAGGGGAGTGAAAAAACTTTTCCATTCTCTAAAGGGGATGGATACGGTACTATGGATCGACATACAAGAAACAAACATCCCGGAGAATATGTCATAGATTCGAACCAAGCACAATTTCAAGGATTTGTGCAACAACCCAATCAAGGTACATGTTCTCAAACTTCTTCTAATTTATTTTCATATGATCATTTAAACCATAGGAAACAAATGGCTAAATTTGTTTGTGCGCAATCCCTTCCCTTTAGTTTTCCCGATAACGAAGACTATGAACAATTAATTAAGCTTTCTCTTAATCCCTCCGCTATGAAAGTAGCTCGTACAACCCTCACTCGTGATGTTAAAAATTTAGTAGGAGAAATGAAATATGCTTTATATCAAACATTTGGTCATTTGTCATCTAAGGTTTCTATTTGTTCTTACATATGGAGCGATAGCAAAATAAGACATTTTGCCATTGGATAGATGATTCTTGGAGAATTCAAAAGAGATTACTTGCATATCGAATATTTGATGAGGCACACACCACGCATAATATAGCTCATATGTTACAAATAATTTTGCAAGAATATAATCTAGTTGAAAAAGTTTTTTCAATGTCTTTTGATAATGCTAGTGCTAATACCGCTAGTTTGCCCGGATTAATTTTAGTTTGTAAACTATCACTAGGTGGTCGATTTTCATATGAGATGTTTGTGTCATATTTTAAACTTGTGTGTCCAAGATGGTTTGCGTGCTTTGGATACTTCTATTACTTTAATTAAAGATGCGGTTCATACTATTATGAAAAATTCAAAAATCACAAGGCAATGGAGGCTATATTGCACAAGTCAAGGGAAAAAACAAAAAAAATTCCCAACGGATGTTCCAACTCGATGGAATTCTACCCTTCATGTATTACAAGAAACTTGGAATTGGAGAAATGAAATTTGCATGTTCTTGGGATCCATTAACTATGGTGCAAGTTTATATACTCAACAATGGGAAGAATGTGAGACTATGATGAATTTGTTGACGAAATTCGAGATTGCAACCACGGCGTTATCCGGTACGTATTACCCCACTTCTAATTTAGTTCTTGATCATTGTCTAGAAATTTCTAGTGTATTTTCTGAGTTTCAAAATGATATATTTCTTAAAGATGCGGTTTTTAGAATGCGAGAAAAGTGGGTTAAATATTTGCTCGACATCCCCGATCTTTTTTTAATTGCTAAGTTATTAGATCCTAAAGTTAGAGAGGCGGGTTTAACACATTTTTTGGAATATTATTATTCAAACTTTTATTTGTTAAATGATCCAAATTTTCATAATGTTGGTCAAAAAGTTGCTAATGTTAGACAAGCATTTTTAGAAATTTTTGTGGAATACAAGTTAATATATGGTGATGCTACTCCAACTCCAAGTGCTACTACTCATATTCAACCTTCCTCTACCACCACTTCATCACAAGCACGACCATCATTTGTTAAAAACTACTATGGAACTAGTGGACGATCTCGTACTACCGGTGCTAATGGAGAATTTGATAAATATTTAACCGTTGATTTTGAAGATGAAGATGATTTTGATATTTTAAATTGGTGGGCAAGCAAAGCAAAAAAAATTCCTATCGTTGCTAGAATTGCAAAAGAAGTACTTGATTGTCCCGCATCAACGGTTTCGGTGGAGCAAGCGTTTAGCATTGGTGGGAATATTGAGCATAATCGTCACAATTTATCATCCGATAGTTTCGAAGCTTGTAATTTGTTGAATGATTGGGTTAGAGCGGAAAAAAGAACGCAAGAAGAGGCGCCAAAATATGTTTAGACGAGTACTTTGATGAGACTAAATCGGGAAGCGATTAAGGTAAGTAAAATGTAATTTATTTAATTGTTATTGTATTTTCTATTTATATGTTAGAATTTAGATAAATATTTGTTATAAAAAGAGGTAAAGGCTCCTAATGTCTTCCCTTAATTATAAAAGGGCAAGGTTGGTTGTCCTCCTCATTGTAAATTTGCCTTTAATTAATAAAATTTAAAGGGTACCGTCCCTTTTTTTTTATATACTATCATTTGTTTTATTTTTTTCTATGTTTGTTTTTCAATATATTGTTGATTTAGGTTTATTTTTTTAAAAAATAAATCACTTATGGAAGAATTTTATTAATAGTAGATAGAAAGAAATAGAAAAAAGAAGGTTAAAAGCATTTTCAAATTTCAAGGCCTGCTTACTTACTGCTTGAGTTACTGAGTAGTGGAGAGTCTCTTAGTAGACTAGACAAGTAGACTTGTAGACAGTACTAGTGTTAGTGTAGTATTGACTGTCTTTAATTTTATCTCACTCGTCAGATTTTTTTTTTAATCAGTCAGAACTGACTGTCTTACTCGTCAGTTTTTTTTTTTTTTTTAATCAGTCAGACTGTCAGATCAAGACCAAGTTGAGTGAGAATTGAAAAAAAAAATAAAAAAAAAGGAACCGCCGAACCGGAACCGGTTTGTGCCAACCGGAACCGGATCCGGGGTTAGCACGGGCCGGTTAAGGGTCACCCATTTGCCGAACCGGAACCGGCGGTTCCGAACCGGAACGGGCCCGGAACCGGTTTTGGCCATCCCTAGAAAGAGATACCGGATTCCGCTTGAGCTAATGCTCTTTGGCTAAATAGAATAAAGAATGGTCCGTAAGACAATGCATTTTTTGAACTTCTTTGAACCTCAACGCCATGACGATTATGTATAATCTCCACTCTTGATTTGAATTCTGAACTACACCTGCTACAGCTTAATTTGCACGCCTTTTATCTGTTCAGTTTGCAATTTGTTACACTTGACTCAGCCCTGATTCTCACACCATTGGGCAATAATGCTCACTTGTTCATTTTTCTATCACAAAGACAACAATGATATCAAATGTATAGAGTCAAAATTTTACACATATTTATTGATGGTATAGAATAGCCTAAATGTGGTTAACTGAATTAACTTTTTGGATGCAAATTTGCAATTTTGAGCAGATGTTTTCCGAGTGTCACATAAAGCAATGTATATACATACAGATCTGTAAAAGTAACAAGCAGAAGCAGTTTAGTATTGAAGCTGTTCAAGATACTAGGTAAGTTGGAGCCAATGATATCAAATGTATAGAGTCAAAATTTTACACATATTTATATGTGCTTGTATTTATAAAAAGTTATGCAAAGATCTATTATATACAACTCTGCCTCATGATTCTTTTTGTCTTCATCTAGCATGTAAGGAGATTGAGTAGGGAAACTCTAGTTTTAATCAAATTTCTATAAATGGATTCTAATCCTTCTTGGAGATCTTCAAGGCTCAACTCCATCAGTGCAAGCTCCTTTTGCACATTCTCAACTTTCAAGCAAGAAGATTTCTTTGCAAGTTCGAAATCCACCTTCCCAACTTGACTTCTTTCCGACGATTCATCACTTTGACCCACCGATTTGGAAACGAAAGACCACTTGTTTGAGTTCTTTTGCAAATTTGACCCGAGAATGAAGCACAACAAGGATTCAAGTACCCTCAAAGTAACTGATTCCACCTATCTCAAAGGGGTTTCTTGCATTTTCTTGATAGAAGAACCTTTCAAGTTCCTCACCGCTTTAACGATAGCCTTCTTTACTGATTTCCTCTTGGATTGATATTCTTGAATAGCAGCGGAGAGTTCATTAGTGTCGCCTCTTTTCCTGCGTAAAACTGATTGAAGTTGTTGTGCCGACTCCCTTGTCATGAACAAGGCATCTTTGGCAGTGCTACACAACTCCAAAAGACTGAGTAGTTCATCTAACAGCTCATTCACTCCATCATTTTGGACTCCTTTGAGCAAATTTGCATAAGAGTCATACAGATTGTTAAGACCATCTATTTGTTGACCCATTAATGATGATGAAGTTGTGGCTTCAAGATCATCAAATTCAGTAATTTGGGTTGATCTTGATGGCAAGCTAACTGATCGAGCATGGAAGTGGGGTTTTGGAATGGAAGAAATTGAAGCCATTTTTAACCACTAAAGATAGATAGCTAGAGAGAGAAGTAGTTGAAAATGAAGAAAATGTGTTGAGCTATTTTGCCTTCATCTTGTATATGAGGTCAATATATATAGTGAAGCTAGGGAGAGAGACACAAAGCATCGCCACACGTTGAAGATGGGATCTAAGCTATGGTATGGCAATATGTCTCTCTCCCCACCAAATACACAGCTGTTATTTATGATGCTGACATTATTATTAAGGAGGGAGACATTGCTTGCTAAAACATAGCTGACCAATTAGCATTTGTGATCAGCTCATTAAAAAATAATTCTATAAGAAAATAAACCATCGGTTGTACCATTAATGCTCACGCCGTGCAAGAATTGATTGTATGTCTCCCTCCCCACCACATTAACAGCTCATACTGATTATGTTCACGTTAATTTCACGAGGCCTAACTAACATGATCAAGGAGTGTACTATTTTTAACAGATATTTAATAAGCTTTATAATGTTTTCTACTCATCATGTCTCTATCTCCCCAACAGTCATTGACCATATTTAGCATTATAAATGTACAATTTCTAATACTATAGCAGCAACATACGTTAAATAATATACAGCATTATAAATGTCTAATAGCAAACAGACCAGCATGGAGACGCACATGAGATTACATATTATTGATAGTCAACAATGACGATGCTTTATGTCTCCTTGAGCTCATAATACACACACAAAAACATATATATGCATAGGCTAACTACATAATAGAGATGATATTCATTTTCCTTCTTCTGGAGTAGGATTTGCAGATCAAAAACCCTTTACCATGCTTGGTGTGTCATCCCTCCAGCCATATCAGAACCATCATTGCGATTTTACGTGTAATTATGACGGGCTTCCGAGCCATATATTAATAAATTTGGCAGGTGATTTGGAATTTGTATGCAGGGCTCCTTGCTTGGGAGACTTAATTTACTTGTGATCAGTGAAAAGGTAGAAAACGTGCTTTGGATTGCACTTTGGCACTTCATACAAGTACTATTAGTGCTCGTCAAAATGGATTGAACTTTCATTCTCAATGTTGAGCTTCCAATGTTCTAGGTGCAGGGCAATGAGAATATCCATGATTCTTTATTTTGATCTTGCATGCTAATGTTAAGTAGGACCTTATCTTTTAGAGCCTTGAAAAAATGAACTGGCTCGAAGAGAAGCTATATACTCCCTCCGTCCCAAAATGATCTTCGCATTTGACTATTCAATCTTTTTAAGGGTTGTGAATACTTGCTACACGAGTCATGCTGTGTTTATCCACTTTTAAGCCTAAATTGTGGAAATGGGAACAACTTTTGGCACAATGAAGAATGAGAAATAAGAAGATCATTTTGGGACAGATCGAGGGAGTATCTGTAATTCTGTATATGCGGGGAATTAAGAGCTGCACATTGAAGTTGTAGAGTTGGAAGTTTTTAGTCCCACATCAAAAGAGAATGACAGCATATAGGGTTTAGGGTGTAGGCTAAAACAAGTTGGTGGGCAGCAGTAATATACTTACCTGGACGGGGTCAATGGATGATCAAGATGACCCATGGACTAGATTGGTGACCTCCATTGCACTTAGGAGGGGTGCCTGTCTAAGGTCGGCCCAAGTGGTCGAGCCTACGTCATAATTTGTGGCAGTGGGGTCCTGCGTTCGCGCGGTCCCTGCCCTACTTTGTTTAATGATTGATTCCAAGAACATACAGTTGCTTAACAACAGAGGTACTCTAAAATTTAAAAAAAAAACTGGTGGTTAATCATAATCATGATCTGGACTTCTTAGAATTGAGTTAGGGTAATATGTAGAGAGAGAGACCCAAGTGTGAGCATGAGCTGCCTAGTAATGGTAGTAGCCCTCCAAATGTATATACCAAATTACCAATCCATGTTTAGTTCTCTAGTTGGCTAGTTCTCTAGTCGATGTGAGATATTTGTATAACACGCTCCCTCACGTGTGACCCGGAGAAAAGGTCGAGGGTTGAACATGTGGACCTTGTAGAACATAGGAAATACTTTGTAGAAGAGAGTTCACAGAGGGCCCAAATAGAAGGAGCGGAAGAAATCAGGTCACCATTGATAAGTGGCTCTAATATTTGTCTAACATTTATAACATCAGATGTCAACTCTTATTTGCAACTTTCAAAATTTTAATATGAAAGAATTTGTGGAATTTATATATAGTTTGTATGAATGTATACCTCATCACAGGGAAGACTTCATCAAAGCCAGGTTGTAATTGAGTTGAAAACAAGTTTAGGCCCTAGGTGGTTTAAATGAGTCCATTTCCGATGATACGTGTGCGCACGAAAAAATACAAAACACATTTATTGTCTTCAAAGAAATTGAAAGAAGATATACTAGTATGCTGATGTTTTTCATTGCTTTGAGATTACCAAATGACTAGGGAAATTGGCATGAGATTCTTATAACTATTAGTATCCACAATGCAATATTAGACTTGTATGTAACTGATTACAGAAGCACTACTGTCAAGATCTTATCTTCGTCAACCACCACCGCCGCCTCTAAAACCATCACGACTTCGCAAAAACGACATAAAGCTGCAGATATTAACAAAATTATAACAACCAATATTTTTGCTGCATTTCCTTTAACTTTACTCTTTATTTGATCAAATTGTGAGTTGTGAGGAAAGGATAGACTGATCAACTGTTTTCAATGAACGTTGTAAGTGCCCGTGATGCCATCAGACAGTTCATGGACCTTTCCGACTATACTTTCTTTACAGGAGGGGAGGCCGGGTTAACGTAATCATCTATGTTTCGTTAATTTTCATAAATGCTTCGTTAATTTCATAAATGCTGCATAATTCCCTTCCCCCGGCCAACCACAGCACTAGCTAATTGTTAGAATAGAGATAAACCGGTAACTAGCGATAAAATAGAAGAAATTAGCAAAGACAGCGAAGCAGGAAAGGATCGGCCGAGCAAGGGTCAACACCCGGCCGTGTGCATCGGCCATGCATGGGGTGAAGATCCGCTGTGTCTAAACGAGGCTCTCTGGACTCACGTATTGACTTTGGGGAAAAATAAAGCACGGCCGAGCTGGGCATACTACTCGGCCGAACACGTCGGGCGTGCATGTAAGCAGGAGCGGCCGTGCAACCGCTGGTTCGGGTAAATTGCTGAATTTTGGGAATTCTAATTTGACTAGGGTTTGGACTTATTCTAGGTTGTGTATATAAGCAGGGTTCCG
Source organism: Campanula takesimana (assembly GCA_026119855.1). Lineage (NCBI taxonomy): Eukaryota > Viridiplantae > Streptophyta > Magnoliopsida > Asterales > Campanulaceae > Campanula > Campanula takesimana. Next base: position 97,905 of record JAOWBW010000815.1, on the reverse strand, counting down.
CCCCAAAACTCATTGTAGCTCCATATTAACATATTATAGTGCAAGATTCTGGCTTGGTAGTGCCCCAGACGTAGTCAAAAATATTGACGAACTGGGTAAACAATTCTTTGTGTTTCTTTACTATTTTTGCGTCTTTTATCATTCTTGCTTGTTGGGTTTGCATATTATATTCTTGCATTCTGTTTGTGTTTGGAAGGTCTATACCACAACACTAATATGCGTACTGATCTTCTTGTTTCACTAAGACTTGTAACATGACTAGTTTCTTAATTAGCACATTACCCAAGAGTGCCACATTTCATAACGAAGATGTTATAGCTTCGTAAAAGTATCAGGCAGAAGTAATTTTGGTATTCAAGTAGTTGAAGATGCAAGGCATAAGTAGTTTTGTATTGAAATAGTAAAAGATGCAAGGGAAGATAGAGTCAATGATATTATTTGTATAGAGTCAAAATTTTACACATATATTTATGTGCTTGGATTTACAAGCACCATAAATCTTGTTTCCATCTAACAGTTGAGGTGATTGAGGAGGGAAACTCTAGTTTTGATTAAATGCCTATAAATGCATTCTAATCCTTCTTCAACATCTTCAAGACTCAGCTCCACTTGTGCAAGCTGCTTTTGCACATTCTCAACTTTCAAGCAAGTAAATTTCTTTGCAAGCTCGGCATCCACCTTTCCGACTACACTCTCTTCTGATGATTGCTTTGGACCAATCATTTTTGAGACTAGAGACCACTTGTTTGAGTTTTTTTGCGAGCTTGATCCGAGAATAAAACACAACAAGGATTCAAGCACCCTCGAAGTAGCTGATTCCATCTCTCTTAAAGGGTTTTCTTGGATTTTCTTGATGTAAGTACCTTTCAAGTTCCTCAAAGCCTTAACAATACCTTTCTTTACTGCTTTTCTTTTGGATTGATAGTCGTGAATAGCAGCGGATAGTTCAATATTGTCACCTCTTTTCCTGCGTAAAACTGATTGAAGTAGTTGTGCCGACTCCCTTGTAATCAACAAGGCATCTTTAGCAGTGCTACACAACTCCAAAAGACTGAGTAGCTCATCTAACAACTTATTCACTCCATCATTTTGGACTCCTTTGAGCAGATTTGCAAAAGAGCAATACAAATTGTTAAGACCATCTATTTGTTGACCGATTGACGATGATGATGATGATGATGATGAAGTGGTGGCTTCAAGGTCATCAAAATTGGTAATTTGGCTTGGTCTTGATGGCAAGCTAACAGATCTAACATGGAAGTGGTTTTTTGGGATTGAAGATATTGAAGCCATTTTTATCTTCCAGAGAGAGATAGAGAAGTGAATGAAATGAAGAAAATTGGTTAAGCTATTTTTCCTTCAGCTTGTTAATAAGGTCAATATATATAGTGAAGCTAGGGAGAGAGATGTGAAGCATCTCCAGACATTGAAGATGGGATCTATGCTATGGGTACGCAATATGTCTCCCTTCCCACCACCTTCACAGCTCGTATTGATTATGCGTACATTATTAAAGAGGGAGACAATGCTAAAACATAGCTGATGGTATTTGGTGATAAACTTAATGAAATTTGAACGATTGAAGATTCTCTCGTCTCCTTCAATCATCTATTAATTATAACTAAATTAATAAGAAAATAAGGCATCCCTTGTACCATTAATGTTTACGCCGTGCAAGCACTGATAGTATGTCCCTTCCCACCACATTAACACCTAATACTGGTTTTGTTCACATTAATTTCACGAGGCCTAACTTGCATGATCGAGGAGCGTACTATTTTCTAATGCAGAACACGGATGGTGCAGATATTTGTAATCAGCTTTATAATAGTTACTACTCACCATGTCTCTACCTCCCCAACAGTCATTGACCTTATTTAGCATTATAAATGTACTACTTGCTAATAGTATCACTGCAACGTACTGTAAATAATACACATAATTATAGTATGTAAATGTCTAATAGTTTGCAGGCCATGACTTTAGTTTTTTCTACTATTTTTACTGGTCGTGACTTTAGACTGAGTAGAATTGTCATTTAAGCGGAGTTTGAGCTTAAATTATACTCATACTAATGTTGAATTTATAGGTTTTCAGTAACATTTTACTCTGTTATTCATACTTCCATTCAAATTTTCATCGTTAAGAAATAATTGTTTGATGACTACATATACTATGTTTTGGTTGCATACTATGACTGTGCTGTGGCTAAACAAACATGACTTTAGTGTTTGAAAACTGAAAGTAATCATATGTTATCTAGTTGTCAAAACACAAGTTTCAGAGCTCACATATCAAGCTTCCTGGCAAACTTTTTTTTTTCTCAATTTCTTTTGGTACAACACCAACTATGAAACACTTATAGCATTCCAAGCTCCACAACATTCCAAAATATACTCCCTCCGTCTCGCTATTTTTGGCCACTTTTGACTTTTGATGGTTAACACAAGTGAACTTTGACTATACATTAATGTCAAGTTAATTATTCTTATGAAATTCTAAAAATTATTATTGACAGATATATAAATGATTTATCAATAACAATTTTTAAAAATTGATTAGGATGATTAAATTGACATTAGTGTTTAGTCAAAGTTCACTAATGTTGACCAACAAAAGTCAAAAGTGGCGAAACATAGTGAGACTGAGGGAGTATCAAAAAGAACTACTTAAAAAGAGGTCAAACTCCCAACTAATCAGTAATAATATATAATAAATTTTTCTTTCTTCCTAGCTAAATTGACAAACAAACAAACCATGCAAAATCCAAACTGATTATCATGACAGTAACTGTTGGAGTAGAGATCTTAAAAGGAGACAAAAAGAAGAAAATCAGCACAGGCGCCTGGTCTTACCCAGGCGGGTACTCGGTGTTAATCTGACGGTTTGGTCTTGGCGAGGGAGGTAAGCGCCCGCTCGATCTAGAGCAGGCCGGCGTCTGGTCGTCGGGCCAGGAATCCGGATTTGTGCAGATTTTAGGGTTTTCTTATATGTCTAGGTTTAGGACTCATCCAAGGTTGTGTATTTAAGCAATGTTCCACCCCATAACTCATTGTAACTCAGATTTAAAATATTATAGTGTAAGATCCTGGCTTGGTAGTGCCCCCAGACGTAGTCAAACATATTGACGAACTGGGTAAACAATTTCTTGTGTCTTTCTCTGCTTTATTTCTTGTGCTTGTTTGTGGTGCTATTATTTTCTTGGGATATTGCTTGGGTGTTGGAGGGTCAATTCCACAACAACTGGTATCTAGAGATCTGGTTTATCGTTCCGGGTTTATAGGGCGATTAGGGTTTGTTCAAGCAATCAAGAATGGGCAAGGATAAACAAGCGGTGGAGAAATTCGATGGGTCTGACTACGGGTTTTGGAGGATGCAAATAGAGGATCTCTTCTACAACAAAGATCTCTATAAGCCTCTAAAGGGAGTCAAGCCGGAAGGAGAAAAGCAGGAAGATTGGGATCTTATGAATCGGAAAGCCTTAGGGGTGGTTAGATCTACTTTGTCAAAGTGGATCGCGAAGACTACCAAAAAGGCGAAAACCACCAAGGAGCTATTGGATTATCTTACTGAGAGATTTGAAACTCCATCTGCTGCAAATAAGGTTGATTTGATACGCAAGATGGGTAGTCTCAAGATGCAAGAGAGAGGATCCTTAGCTAAACACATCGATGAGTTTACGGATGTTATAGACTCATTGACTGCGTTGGATATTACGTTTGATGATGAGGTTCATGCGTGTTTGTTTCTAGCGTCTTTACCAGGAAGTTGGAGCGGAACGGTGACAGCGATCAATGCTTCAGCGGGTAAGAACAAATTGAAGTATGATGATGTTAAATACTTTCTGTTGGGCGAGGAAAACCGTATGAAGAAGTTAGGGACATCGTCTACTTCGGGATCGGCCTTAGCTACTACTAGCAGGGGAAGGTCGGGTACTAGCAATAAAGGGAGAACTGAATCAAGGGAAAACGTAGTGGGTGGTAAGGGCAAGGCCGTGGAGATCAGAGACAAACTAAGGGTCGCGAAAGGATCGGTTCAATGCTATCATTGTAAGGAGTTAGGACACTACAAGAAGGATTGTCCCATGCGAGGGGATAAATCGGTGAATGTGACAGTCGAAGGTGATGATGTACTGATTCTGAGTGTTAGTAGTGCGCTAGAATCATGGGTGCTGGATTTGGGGGCATCATTCCACTCATGCGGGCATGCAGAGGAGATGGAAAATTATACTTCCGGTGATTTCGGAAAGGTCTATCTGGCGGATGGGGAGCCTTTGGAAATCAAGGGGAAGGGGGATGTCAGAATAGGAGCATCGGACGGGAAGGTCTTACATCTACACGGGGTCAGACACATTCCGGGTTTGAAAAAGAACCTGCTATCAGTTAGGCAGTTAGATGAAGAAGGTTACAAAGGTAACTTTTGGCTGCACGAACTGGGTTATTACCAAGGAGGATTCTGAGATCGCTCGGGGTAATAAATAAGGGATATTGTATTTGGCGAATAACACCAAGGATAGTATCGCAGTTGCGTCAGCCAAAGGTGATACGGACTTGTGGCACTGTCGATTGGGTCACATGAGTGAGAAGGGGATGAAGGTACTTTGCTCAAAGGGAAGACTACCGGGTTTGAAGACAGTCGACGTGTGGATCTGCGAAGATTGTGTGTTTGGCAAACAGGCGAGGAGTAATTTCTCGAGGACAGGTAGGGCTTTGAGGGAAGCAAGTTGGATTTGGTCCACACGGATTTGTGGGGGCCAGCCCCGGTAACTTCTCTAGTTGGTGCGTCATATTACATGACCTTCATTGATGATTCGACTAGGAAGGTCTGGGTTTATTTCTTGAAACACAAAGATGAGGCATTCGAAGTGTTTAAGAAGTGGAAGGCTTTGGTGGAGAATCAGATGGGACTTAAGCTTAAATGCTTGAGATCAGATAATGGTGGGGACTATGAGCTCAGGGAGTTCAAGGAATATTGTGCAGCGAATGGCATTCACATGGAGAAGACTCCAAAGGGCACACCACAACACAATGGGGTTGCAGAGAGGATGAACAGGACATTGAACGAGCGGGCTAGAAGTATGAGGTTGAAGTGTGGGCTTCTGAAGACGTTCTGGGCATATGCAGTTGACACAGCAACTTTGTTGATCAATCGGGGACCATCGGTACCATTGGGGAATAAAATTCCAGAGGAAGCATGGAGTGGCAAGCAGGTAAATCTGTCCTTTTTTTGCATATTTGGCTGCGTTTCATATGTTCATATAGACTTTGTTGATAGAACTAAATTAGATGCTAAATCTGTAAAATGTACGTTAATTGGTTATGGCGGGGATGACTTCGGGTATAAGTTTTGGGATGACCAAAATCATAAGGTTATTCGTAGTCGAGATGTTGTATTCAATGAACAGATATTGTACAAGGACAGAAAGGGGGCATCTGAAGGGGTTAGTTCAGAACCAGAATTTGTTGAGGTAGATATTCCAAACTCGGGTGGGAGCAGGACAGTTCATGATGACCAAGGTCAGGGGGTTACTGAAGATGAACCACATACTCCAGAACCGGATATTCCGCTGCGTAGATCCAGCAGATTGCGTGGATCACCTGATAGGTATACTCCTACAAATTACTATTTGTTGTTGACAGATAGTGGTGAGCCAGAATGTTATGCGGAGGGTGTTCGTAGTGCACTTTGTGATAAGTGGAAAGCTGCGATGGATGATGATATGGACTCATTGAAGGCCAACAAAACTTGGGAGTTGATTAAACTACCAAAGGGGAAGAAGGCATTGCATAACAAGTGGGTTTACAGAATCAAGGAGGAAGCAAACGGCAGTAAATGTTACAAGGCAAGGTTGGTTGTAAAAGGGTTTCAGCAAAAATATGGTATTGACTACACCGAGGTATTCACTCCTGTTGTGAAGATGACCACTATCAGAATGGTTCTGGGTATAGTAGTGGCAGATAATTTGCTGCTGGAACAGATGGATGTAAAGACGGCCTTTCTTCATGGGGATTTGGAGGAAGAAATTTACATGGTACAACCAGAGGGTTACTTGTCTAAGGGTAGCGAGGAACTGGTTTGCAGATTGGCTAAGAGCTTGCATGGCCTTAAACAAGCTCTTAGGCAGTGGTATAGAAAGTTCGATGGATTCATGCACGATATTGATTTTATCAGATGTGAGGCGGATCATTGCTGCTACTTCAAGAACGCGGACAATGGGTACATAATCTTGCTGTTATATGTGGATGACATGTTAATAGCGGGCTCTAGCAGTAGAGAGGTAAGCAGATTGAAGGCTCAGTTGTCAGAACGGTTCGAGATGAAGGATTTGGGGGAGGCCAAAAAAATCTTGGGCATGCGGATTGACTGGGATAAGGAGTCGGTTAAGTTGGTTCTTTCACAAGCAGAATACGTTGAGAAAGTCTTGGCAAGATTTTGCATGGAAGAGGCGAAGCCAACAGGGACACCATTGGGTATGCACTTCAAGCTATTCGAGAAGGACTCACCTAAGGGCAAGGAAGAGCGTGACAAAATGGACAGGACTCCATATGCTTCGGCAGTGGGGAGTCTAATGTATGCAATGGTGTGTACAAGGTCAGACATTGCACATGTGGTGGGAGTAGTCAGCCGGTACATGGGCAATCCAGGGAAGCAACATTGGGAAGCGGTTAAATGGATCCTTCGTTACTTAAAGGGTACTTCTGGTAATTCTCTATGTTTCTCAAGCAAGGATGTCGTGTTAGCGGGTTATGTTGATGCGGATTTGGCATCAAGTGATCTTGATAAGAGGAGAGGTACTACGGGTTATGTTTTCACATTGGGTGGTACGGCTATCTCCTGGGATTCTAAATTGCAAAATATCGTGGCTCAGTCGACTACAGAAGCAGAATATGTGGCAGTGACAGAGGCAAGTAAAGAGATGGTATGGTTGCAGAACTTCTTGGGTGAACTTGGGAAGACGCGAAGTGGTAATGCTCTCTACAGTGACAGTCAGAGTGCAATTTATCTAGCAAGGAATCCGGCGTTTCATTCTAGGACAAAGCACATCGAGCTTAGGTTTCATTACATCAGGCATCTCTTGGAGAGGAAGATCTTAAGGCTGGAGAAGATTTTGGGATCGGAGAACCCGGCTGACATGTTGACCAAGGTGGTAAACCTTGAAAAGTTGAAGCTATGCATAGCTTCAATTGGGCTTGGAGAATAAGAGAGGAGGAAGGCACTACCATGATCGAAGTGAGTACTAAGAAGACACCAAGGATGAGTTGAAGAATGGATACGGAGCTGATACACGGGTTGATCTCTAGGTGGGAGATTGTTGGAGTAGAGATCTTAAAAGGAGACAAAAAGAAGAAAATCGGCACAGGGGAGCGAGCGAGCGCCTGGTCTTACCCAGGCGGGCGCTCAGTGTTAATCAGACGGTTTGGTCTTGGCGAGGGAGGTAAGCGCCCGCTCGATCTAGAGCAGGCCAGCGCGTGGTCGTCGGGCCAGGAATCCGGATTTGTGCAGATTTTAGGGTTTTCTTATATGTCTAGGTTTAGGACTCATCCAAGGTTGTGTATTTAAGCAATGTTCCGCCCCATAACTCATTGTAACTCAGATTTAAAATATTATAGTGCAAGATCCTGGCTTGGTAGTGCCCCCAGACGTAGTCAAACATATTGACGAACTGGGTAAACAATTTCTTGTGTCTTTTCTCTGCTTTATTTCTTGTGCTTGTTTGTGGTGCTATTATTTTCTTGGGATATTGCTTGGGTGTTGGAGGGTCAATTCCACAACAGTAACTAGACAGTGTAGTCTGTATTAAATGTTGTTCTTGCCGACGACTGAGTTGGAGCATATGCAGGGGATACGGGTGCTTCAGGAGCTCGTGAAGCGGCCGTTAAGGAGGAGGCGTGAGGGGAATGATCATATGATGGCTACTGAGTTTTTCTGATATTCAAAACAGACATGTCTATCTTTTTGTCAGTGATCGCATTTTGACTTGTTTTTTATGACGAAGAAGAATGCACATGATAGGCCATAGGTGAAGCTTGAATCGCCACCATTTAGCTTTGTGGTCCGATTTTCTAAAAAGCACTTGTCGTAGTCATTTTAGCTCACAACCAACAAGAATTTAGTTGTGGCGTAATAATTAAAATCTGCAAGCAGTAATATTTGAATTCGACTCAAGAAATCATTCTATGATCAGTACTACCTCCGTCCCATAATGAATGTCCACAAAACATTCAAATTATACTCTTAATCAGAGCCTAGGTGAAAGTACCCTTGAGAATATTTGCATTCAAAGACAACAATTGCAACTAAACAAAAACCAATTCAAAGGCAATCAATCTTTTTTTTTTTTTTTTTTTTGAAATCATTAATTAAACAACAATAATTTAATGTTATGCTTGAAATTCATAGTATTTTAAGGACTGATAATGTGTACAATTTCAGTTTGAAATCGCCAAATTGGCTAATTTTACTTGCGTTATTGGGAAGATTTATTAGTGCCAGAAATCCAAATTGATTTTAAGGTTTATAAAATAGATTTCACCAAAGGTAGACAAGAGAAGATCAAAAAATAAATACATTATATACTGTATAAAAAAAAGGGCAGCCCGGTGCACAAGGCATCCCCGTATAGTGAGGGTCTGGGGAAGGGTCCCCACCACAAGGGTGAAATGTAGGCAAACCTTACCTTGCATTGTAAGAGGCTGCTTCCAGGACTTGAACCCGTGACCTCCAGGTCAGACGGCAACACCTTAACCGGTGTACCAAGGCTCCCCATCTACATTATAGACTGTATATATATATATATATATATATATATATATATACTATTTATACTATATATAAATGAGAGAGAGAGAGAGAGAGAGAGAGAGAGAGGGATTGAGATGGCTAAGAACTTAACGAGTAAGCAAGAAAGAAGAGGGAAGGAGGTAAATCGCCTGGGGATTTTAGGGAGAGAGAAAATAGCTTTCTGGTTGTTTTTAAGGAGAGCGTTTGAAATAGTAAACGCATCGTTTAAATTTCGGCAATGCATACGTACTAGTGCATGTGAGAAATATACTATATATATATCTATATATATATATATATCTATATATATATATATATATATATATATAAATGAAGGTTAGCCTCAGAATAGAGACGATATTTATTTTCCCTTTTGGTAGCAAGTCTTTCAAACCAAAATTAACCCCTTAACATGATTGGTGTATCATCCCTCCGGATATATCAGAACCATCATTGCCATTTTAGGAGCAATTATGAAGACTTCTGGCTTCTGAGGTGAACTGGTAGTTGTATGCAGGTATCTTTGCGTGTGAGACTTGATGGACTTAATGTAATCGTTGAAGCAATTACCCACATCGGAAATTAACAAGCCTTGCCTTCAATATATAATGATCCATGGTTCCAGCTGCAGGGCAAAGAGGCTATTGCTGATATCTTCTTGGCCAAAGAGCTTCTGAAATTTACTAAAATAAAAAATATAAAGTTTGATGGTAAAAGGGAAATACTAAAACGGATTTTTCCCATTTATTAAAAGATATGAGACTAAGAACCCATCACAAGCAAGAAGGGTTGGGGAAAGCAGACCCCTTCTCCGGTCCTTTGGGCAATAAAGCTGGTTAGAAAATGAATTTTAGATCAGTAATCAGTACTCCCTCCGTCCCTCTTTAATCTACAAAAATTACCCTTTTGGTTGTCCCACTTTAATATACAAAGACCCAAAATGGAATTAATACTTTTAAAGTAATGGGAGCCACTTGAAATACTCACAACTGTTGGTGATTTTAGTGTCATCATCTATTTTATGTAATTGTGATTTACTAGAGACCAATGCGATTTCATATTAGGCTCGGATACGAGTAAGGGAAAGTGTGGAGTACACACTTGTTTGAGTTAATATGTCTTCGACCACGATAAATAAGCAGGGGTCAAAATTTTGGTCTCATTTGATACTACGAAAAAAATTCCAAACAATTCTCTGAGTTTTGATCTGTCTTCTTTGCCTAGATACAGATTGCTTGATTATCTTATCCCAGTAGAAATTTCGTGAAACCCAGGCAATAAGGGTCGAAATATTTTATTCGGAAAGTGGATTATACGCGATTCAATCAATATCCAGGATTATCATTACACCCTAACCCCAATTTCTAACAAACGAATAAAATATTTTGTGATAATCATGGGTGGAGGAAGTACTGTGAAGGAGATGACGACCAACTTTGGGAAGTTGGATAAGTTTGAAGGCTATGATTTCAGACGCTGGCAGAAGAAGATGCACTTCCTTTTGACAACATTAAAGGTTGTGTATGTTCTGTCTACCCCCATGCCAGAACTATCGGAGGATGACAATTTGGAAGCAGTCAGGCGCCGATCAAAGTGGGAGAACGATGATTACATCTGCAGAGGACACATATTGAATGGTATGTCTGATTCTCTCTTTGATATATATCAGAATGTGGAATCTGCAAAAGAGTTATGGGATTATCTTGAATCCAAGTACATGGCAGAGGATGCTTCGAGTAAGAAGTTCCTTGTAAGTAATTTCAATAATTACAAGATGGTCGAATCAAGGCCTGTCATGGAACAATTCAATGAACTCCTGAGAATCCTTGGACAGTTTACACAACATGGTTTGAAAATGGATGAGGCAATATCTGTTTCAAGTGTAAGAGACAAGTTGCCTCCTTCCTGGAAGGATTTCAAACATAACCTGAAGCATGGTAAAGACGATCTGTCTTTGGTCCAACTTGGTAGTCACCTGCGCATAGAGGAATCTCTAAGAGCGCAAGAAAGTGACAAGGGTAAAGGAAAAGAAGTTGCTGGACCCTCGGTGAATAAGCTTGAGGAGGGTGGAAAGAATAAGAACAACAAGAAGCCTAAAGTGGCATGTTGGAGGTGTGGCAAAACTGGTCACTTTAAGAGGGATTGTCGTAGTGGAAAGAAAAAGGATGGCGCAAGCACTAGTGGTTCGGGAAAGGGGTCTAAAGACCATACCCAAGACCAAGGTCAGAATTTAGTACATATTTGGAACAAATTTATTAAATATTCTGTTTCACTAATTTCTGAGGCATTTTATATGCATGATGATGCAATTACGTGGTGGATTGATTCTGGTGCCACAACTCATGTGTGTAAAGATCGTTTCTGGATTAAGACATTTGAACCGGTGGAAGACGATTCTGTTCTCTACATGGGTGGTGATCATTTCGCTCCTAGGTGGTTTAAATGAGTCCATTTCCGATGATACGTGTGCGCACGAAAAAATACAAAACACATTTATTGTCTTCAAAGAAATTGAAAGAAGATATACTAGTATGCTGATGTTTTTCATTGCTTTGAGATTACCAAATGACTAGGGAAATTGGCATGAGATTCTTATAACTATTAGTATCCACAATGCAATATTAGACTTGTATGTAACTGATTACAGAAGCACTACTGTCAAGATCTTATCTTCGTCAACCACCACCGCCGCCTCTAAAACCATCACGACTTCGCAAAAACGACATAAAGCTGCAGATATTAACAAAATTATAACAACCAATATTTTTGCTGCATTTCCTTTAACTTTACTCTTTATTTGATCAAATTGTGAGTTGTGAGGAAAGGATAGACTGATCAACTGTTTTCAATGAACGTTGTAAGTGCCCGTGATGCCATCAGACAGTTCATGGACCTTTCCGACTATACTTTCTTTACAGGAGGGGAGGCCGGGTTAACGTAATCATCTATGTTTCGTTAATTTTCATAAATGCTTCGTTAATTTCATAAATGCTGCATAATTCCCTTCCCCCCGGCCAACCACAGCACTAGCTAATTGTTAGAATAGAGATAAACCGGTAACTAGCGATAAAATAGAAGAAATTAGCAAAGACAGCGAAGCAGGAAAGGATCGGCCGAGCAAGGGTCAACACCCGGCCGTGTGCATCGGCCATGCATGGGGTGAAGATCCGCTGTGTCTAAACGAGGCTCTCTGGACTCACGTATTGACTTTGGGGAAAAATAAAGCACGGCCGAGCTGGGCATACTACTCGGCCGAACACGTCGGGCGTGCATGTAAGCAGGAGCGGCCGTGCAACCGCTGGTTCGGGTAAATTGCTGAATTTTGGGAATTCTAATTTGACTAGGGTTTGGACTTATTCTAGGTTGTGTATATGAGCAGGGTTCCGCCCCAAAACTCATTGTACCTCCATATTAACATATTATAGTGCAAGATTATGGCTTGGTAGTGCCCCAGACGTAGTAAAAAATATTGACGAACTGGGTAAACAATTCTTTGTGTTTCTTTACTATTTTTGCGTCTTTTATCATTCTTGCTTGTTGGGTTTGCATATTATATTCTTGCATTCTGTTTGTGTTTGGAAGGTCTATACCACAACACTAATATGCGTACTGATCTTCTTGTTTCACTAAGACTTGTAACATGACTAGTTTCTTAATTAGCACATTACCCAAGAGTGCCACATTTCATAACGAAGATGTTATAGCTTCGTAAAAGTATCAGGCAGAAGTAATTTTGGTATTCAAGTAGTTGAAGATGCAAGGCATAAGTAGTTTTGTATTGAAATAGTAAAAGATGCAAGGGAAGATAGAGTCAATGATATTATTTGTATAGAGTCAAAATTTTACACATATATTTATGTGCTTGGATTTACAAGCACCATAAATCTTGTTTCCATCTAACAGTTGAGGTGATTGAGGAGGGAAACTCTAGTTTTGATTAAATGCCTATAAATGCATTCTAATTCTTCTTCAACATCTTCAAGACTCAGCTCCACTTGTGCAAGCTGCTTTTGCACATTCTCAACTTTCAAGCAAGTAAATTTCTTTGCAAGCTCGGCATCCACCTTTCCGACTACACTCTCTTCTGATGATTGCTTTGGACCAATCATTTTTGAGACTAGAGACCACTTGTTTGAGTTTTTTTGCGAGCTTGATCCGAGAATAAAACACAACAAGGATTCAAGCACCCTCGAAGTAGCTGATTCCATCTCTCTTAAAGGGTTTTCTTGGATTTTCTTGATGTAAGTACCTTTCAAGTTCCTCAAAGCCTTAACAATACCTTTCTTTACTGCTTTTCTTTTGGATTGATAGTCGTGAATAGCAGCGGATAGTTCAATATTGTCACCTCTTTTCCTGCGTAAAACTGATTGAAGTAGTTGTGCCGACTCCCTTGTAATCAACAAGGCATCTTTAGCAGTGCTACACAACTCCAAAAGACTGAGTAGCTCATCTAACAACTTATTCACTCCATCATTTTGGACTCCTTTGAGCAGATTTGCAAAAGAGCAATACAAATTGTTAAGACCATCTATTTGTTGACCGATTGATGATGATGATGATGAAGTGGTGGCTTCAAGGTCATCAAAATTGGTAATTTGGCTTGGTCTTGATGGCAAGCTAACAGATCTAACATGGAAGTGGTTTTTTGGGATTGAAGATATTGAAGCCATTTTTATCTTCCAGAGAGAGATAGAGAAGTGAATGAAATGAAGAAAATTGGTTAAGCTATTTTTCCTTCAGCTTGTTAATAAGGTCAATATATATAGTGAAGCTAGGGAGAGAGATGTGAAGCATCTCCAGACATTGAAGATGGGATCTATGCTATGGGTACACAATATGTCTCCCTTCCCACCACCTTCACAGCTCGTATTGATTATGCGTACATTATTAAAGAGGGAGACAATGCTAAAACATAGCTGATGGTATTTGGTGATAAACTTAATGAAATTTGAACGATTGAAGATTCTCTCGTCTCCTTCAATCATCTATTAATTATAACTAAATTAATAAGAAAATAAGGCATCCCTTGTACCATTAATGTTTACGCCGTGCAAGCACTGATAGTATGTACCTTCCCACCACATTAACACCTAATACTGGTTTTGTTCACATTAATTTCACGAGGCCTAACTTGCATGATCGAGGAGCGTACTATTTTCTAATGCAGAACACGGATGGTGCAGATATTTGTAATCAGCTTTATAATAGTTACTACTCACCATGTCTCTACCTCCCCAACAGTCATTGACCTTATTTAGCATTATAAATGTACTACTTGCTAATAGTATCACTGCAACGTACTGTAAATAATACACATAATTATAGTATGTAAATGTCTAATAGTTTGCAGGCCATGACTTTAGTTTTTTCTACTATTTTTACTGGTCGTGACTTTAGACTGAGTAGAATTGTCATTTAAGCGGAGTTTGAGCTTAAATTATACTCATACTAATGTTGAATTTATAGGTTTTCAGTAACATTTTACTCTGTTATTCATACTTCCATTCAAATTTTCATCGTTAAGAAATAATTGTTTGATGACTACATATACTATGTTTTGGTTGCATATTATGACTGTGCTGTGGCTAAACAAACATGACTTTAGTGTTTGAAAACTGAAAGTAATCATATGTTATCTAGTTGTCAAAACACAAGTTTCAGAGCTCACATATCAAGCTTCCTGGCAAACTTTTTTTTTTCTCAATTTCTTTTGGTACAACACCAACTATGAAACACTTATAGCATTCCAAGCTCCACAACATTCCAAAATATACTCCCTCCGTCTCGCTATTTTTGGCCACTTTTGACTTTTGATGGTCAACACAAGTGAACTTTGACTATACATTAATGTCAAGTTAATTATTCTTATGAAATTCTAAAAATTATTATTGACAGATATATAAATGATTTATCAATAACAATTTTTAAAAAGTGATTAGGATGATTAAATTGACATTAGTGTTTAGTCAAAGTTCACTAATGTTGACCAACAAAAGTCAAAAGTGGCGAAACATAGTGAGACGGAGGGAGTATCAAAAAGAACTACTTAAAAAGAGGTCAAACTCCCAACTAATCAGTAATAATATATAATAAATTTTTCTTTCTTCCTAGCTAAATTGACAAACAAACAAACCATGCAAAATCCAAACTGATTATCATGACAGTAACTGTTGGAGTAGAGATCTTAAAAGGAGACAAAAAGAAGAAAATCGGCACAGGCGCCTGGTCTTACCCAGGCGGGTGCTCGGTGTTAATCAGACGGTTTGGTCTTGGCGAGGGAGGTAAGCGCCCGCTCGATCTAGAGCAGGCCGGCGTCTGGTCGTCGGGCCAGGAATCCGGATTTGTGCAGATTTTAGGGTTTTCTTATATGTCTAGGTTTAGGACTCATCCAAGGTTGTGTATTTAAGCAATGTTCCACCCCATAACTCATTGTAACTCAGATTTAAAATATTATAGTGTAAGATCCTGGCTTGGTAGTGCCCCCAGACGTAGTCAAACATATTGACGAACTGGGTAAACAATTTCTTGTGTCTTTTCTCTGCTTTATTTCTTGTGCTTGTTTGTGGTGCTATTATTTTCTTGGGATATTGCTTGGGTGTTGGAGGGTCAATTCCACAACAACTGGTATCTAGAGATCTGGTTTATCGTTCCGGGTTTATAGGGCGATTAGGGTTTGTTCAAGCAATCAAGAATGGGCAAGGATAAACAAGCGGTGGAGAAATTCGATGGGTCTGACTACGGGTTTTGGAGGATGCAAATAGAGGATCTCTTCTACAACAAAGATCTCTATAAGCCTCTAAAGGGAGTCAAGCCGGAAGGAGAAAAGCAGGAAGATTGGGATCTTATGAATCGGAAAGCCTTAGGGGTGGTTAGATCTACTTTGTCAAAGTGGATCGCGAAGACTACCAAAAAGGCGAAAACCACCAAGGAGCTATTGGATTATCTTACTGAGAGATTTGAAACTCCATCTGCTGCAAATAAGGTTGATTTGATACGCAAGATGGGTAGTCTCAAGATGCAAGAGGGAGGATCCTTAGCTAAACACATCGATGAGTTTACGGATGTTATAGACTCATTGACTGCGTTGGATATTACGTTTGATGATGAGGTTCATGCGTGTTTGTTGCTAGCGTCTTTACCAGGAAGTTGGAGCGGAACGGTGACAGCGATCAATGCTTCAGCGGGTAAGAACAAATTGAAGTATGATGATGTTAAATACTTTCTGTTGGGCGAGGAAAACCGTATGAAGAAGTTAGGGACATCGTCTACTTCGGGATCGGCCTTAGCTACTACTAGCAGGGGAAGGTCGGGTACTAGCAATAAAGGGAGAACTGAATCAAGGGAAAACGTAGTGGGTGGTAAGGGCAAGGCCGTGGAGATCAGAGACAAACTAAGGGTCGCGAAAGGATCGGTTCAATGCTATCATTGTAAGGAGTTAGGACACTACAAGAAGGATTGTCCCATGCGAGGGGATAAATCGGTGAATGTGACAGTCGAAGGTGATGATGTACTGATTCTGAGTGTTAGTAGTGCGCTAGAATCATGGGTGCTGGATTTGGGGGCATCATTCCACTCATGCGGGCATGCAGAGGAGATGGAAAATTATACTTCCGGTGATTTCGGAAAGGTCTATCTGGCGGATGGGGAGCCTTTGGAAATCAAGGGGAAGGGGGATGTCAGAATAGGAGCATCGGACGGGAAGGTCTTACATCTACACGGGGTCAGACACATTCCGGGTTTGAAAAAGAACCTGCTATCAGTTAGGCAGTTAGATGAAGAAGGTTACAAGGTAACTTTTGGCTGCACGAACTGGGTTATTACCAAGGAGGATTCTGAGATCGCTCGGGGTAATAAATAAGGGATATTGTATTTGGCGAATAACACCAAGGATAGTATCGCAGTTGCGTCAGCCAAAGGTGATACGGACTTGTGGCACTGTCGATTGGGTCACATGAGTGAGAAGGGGATGAAGGTACTTTGCTCAAAGGGAAGACTACCGGGTTTGAAGACAGTCGACGTGTGGATCTGCGAAGATTGTGTGTTTGGCAAACAGGCGAGGAGTAATTTCTCGAGGACAGGTAGGGCTTTGAGGGAAGCAAGTTGGATTTGGTCCACACGGATTTGTGGGGGCCAGCCCCGGTAACTTCTCTAGTTGGTGCGTCATATTACATGACCTTCATTGATGATTCGACTAGGAAGGTCTGGGTTTATTTCTTGAAACACAAAGATGAGGCATTCGAAGTGTTTAAGAAGTGGAAGGCTTTGGTGGAGAATCAGATGGGACTTAAGCTTAAATGCTTGAGATCAGATAATGGTGGGGACTATGAGCTCAGGGAGTTCAAGGAATATTGTGCAGCGAATGGCATTCACATGGAGAAGACTCCAAAGGGCACACCACAACACAATGGGGTTGCAGAGAGGATGAACAGGACATTGAACGAGCGGGCTAGAAGTATGAGGTTGAAGTGTGGGCTTCTGAAGACGTTCTGGGCATATGCAGTTGACACAGCAACTTTCTTGATCAATCGGGGACCATCGGTACCATTGGGGAATAAAATTCCAGAGGAAGCATGGAGTGGCAAGCAGGTAAATCTGTCCTTTTTTCGCATATTTGGCTGCGTTTCATATGTTCATATAGACTTTGTTGATAGAACTAAATTAGATGCTAAATCTGTAAAATGTACGTTAATTGGTTATGGCGGGGATGACTTCGGGTATAAGTTTTGGGATGACCAAAATCATAAGGTTATTCGTAGTCGAGATGTTGTATTCAATGAACAGATATTGTACAAGGACAGAAAGGGGGCATCTGAAGGGGTTAGTTCGGAACCAGAATTTGTTGAGGTAGATATTCCAAACTCGGGTGGGAGCAGGACAGTTCATGATGACCAAGGTCAGGGGGTTACTGAAGATGAACCACATACTCCAGAACCGGATATTCCGCTGCGTAGATCCAGCAGATTGCGTGGATCACCTGATAGGTATACTCCTTCAAATTACTATTTGTTGTTGACAGATAGTGGTGAGCCAGAATGTTATGCGGAGGCTGTTCGTAGTGCACTTTGTGATAAGTGGAAAGCTGCGATGGATGATGATATGGACTCATTGAAGGCCAACAAAACTTGGGAGTTGATTAAACTACCAAAGGGGAAGAAGGCATTGCATAACAAGTGGGTTTACAGAATCAAGGAGGAAGCAAACGGCAGTAAATGTTACAAGGCAAGGTTGGTTGTAAAAGGGTTTCAGCAAAAATACGGTATTGACTACACCGAGGTATTCACTCCTGTTGTGAAGATGACCACTATCAGAATGGTTCTGGGTATAGTAGTGGCAGATAATTTGCTGCTGGAACAGATGGATGTAAAGACGGCCTTTCTTCATGGGGATTTGGAGGAAGAAATTTACATGGTACAACCAGAGGGTTACTTGTCTAAGGGTAGCGAGGAACTGGTTTGCAGATTGGCTAAGAGCTTGTATGGCCTTAAACAAGCTCTTAGGCAGTGGTATAGAAAGTTCGATGGATTCATGCACGATATTGATTTTATCAGATGTGAGGCGGATCATTGCTGCTACTTCAAGAACGCGGACAATGGGTACATAATCTTGCTGTTATATGTGGATGACATGTTAATAGCGGGCTCTAGCAGTAGAGAGGTAAGCAGATTGAAGGCTCAGTTGTCAGAACGGTTCGAGATGAAGGATTTGGGGGAGGCCAAAAAAATCTTGGGCATGCGGATTGACCGGGATAGGAGTCGGTTAAGTTGGTTCTTTCACAAGCAGAATACGTTGAGAAAGTCTTGGCAAGATTTTGCATGGAAGAGGCGAAGCCAACAGGGACACCATTGGGTATGCACTTCAAGCTATTCGAGAAGGACTCACCTAAGGGCAAGGAAGAGCGTGACAAAATGGACAGGACTCCATATGCTTCGGCAGTGGGGAGTCTAATGTATGCAATGGTGTGTACAAGGTCAGACATTGCACATGTGGTGGGAGTAGTCAGCCGGTACATGGGCAATCCAGGGAAGCAACATTGGGAAGCGGTTAAATGGATCCTTCGTTACTTAAAGGGTACTTCTGGTAAGTCTCTATGGTTCTCAAGCAAGGATGTCGTGTTAGCGGGTTATGTTGATGCGGATTTGGCATCAAGTGATCTTGATAAGAGGAGAAGTACTACGGGTTATGTTTTCACATTGGGTGGTACGGCTATCTCCTGGGATTCTAAATTGCAAAATATCGTGGCTCAGTCGACTACAGAAGCAGAATATGTGGCAGTGACAGAGGCAAGTAAAGAGATGGTATGGTTGCAGAACTTCTTGGGTGAACTTGGGAAGACGCGAAGTGGTAATGCTCTCTACAGTGACAGTCAGAGTGCAATTTATCTAGCAAGGAATCCGGCGTTTCATTCTAGGACAAAGCACATCGAGCTTAGGTTTCATTACATCAGGCATCTCTTGGAGAGGAAGATCTTAAGGCTGGAGAAGATTTTGGGATCGGAGAACCCGGCTGACATGTTGACCAAGGTGGTAAACCTTGAAAAGTTGAAGCTATGCATAGCTTCAATTGGGCTTGGAGAATAAGAGAGGAGGAAGGCACTACCATGATCGAAGTGAGTACTAAGAAGACACCAAGGATGAGTTGAAGAATGGATACGGAGCTGATACACGGGTTGATCTCTAGGTGGGAGATTGTTGGAGTAGAGATCTTAAAAGGAGACAAAAAGAAGAAAATCGGCACAGGGGAGCGAGCGAGCGCCTGGTCTTACCCAGGCGGGCGCTCAGTGTTAATCAGACGGTTTGGTCTTGGCGAGGGAGGTAAGCGCCCGCTCGATCTAGAGCAGGCCAGCGCGTGGTCGTCGGGCCAGGAATCCGGATTTGTGCAGATTTTAGGGTTTTCTTATATGTCTAGGTTTAGGACTCATCCAAGGTTGTGTATTTAAGCAATGTTCCGCCCCATAACTCATTGTAACTCAGATTTAAAATATTATAGTGCAAGATCCTGGCTTGGTAGTGCCCCCAGACGTAGTCAAACATATTGACGAACTGGGTAAACAATTTCTTGTGTCTTTTCTCTGCTTTATTTCTTGTGCTTGTTTGTGGTGCTATTATTTTCTTGGGATATTGCTTGGGTGTTGGAGGGTCAATTCCACAACAGTAACTAGACAGTGTAGTCTGTATTAAATGTTGTTCTTGCCGACGACTGAGTTGGAGCATATGCAGGGGATACGGGTGCTTCAGGAGCTCGTGAAGCGGCCGTTAAGGAGGAGGCGTGAGGGGAATGATCATATGATGGCTACTGAGTTTTTCTGATATTCAAAACAGACATGTCTATCTTTTTGTCAGTGATCGCATTTTGACTTGTTTTTTATGACGAAGAAGAATGCACATGATAGGCCATAGGTGAAGCTTGAATCGCCACCATTTAGCTTTGTGGTCCGATTTTCTAAAAAGCACTTGTCGTAGTCATTTTAGCTCACAACCAACAAGAATTTAGTTGTGGCGTAATAATTAAAATCTGCAAGCAGTAATATTTGAATTCGACTCAAGAAATCATTCTATGATCAGTACTACCTCCGTCCCATAATGAATGTCCACAAAACATTCAAATTATACTCTTAATCAGAGCCTAGGTGAAAGTACCCTTGAGAATATTTGCATTCAAAGACAACAATTGCAACTAAACAAAAACCAATTCAAAGGCAATCAATCTTTTTTTTTTTTTTTTTTTGAAATCATTAATTAAACAACAATAATTTAATGTTATGCTTGAAATTCATAGTATTTTAAGGACTGATAATGTGTACAATTTCAGTTTGAAATCGCCAAATTGGCTAATTTTACTTGCGTTATAGGGAAGATTTATTAGTGCCAGAAATCCAAATTGATTTTAAGGTTTATAAAATAGATTTCACCAAAGGTAGACAAGAGAAGATCAAAAAATAAATACATTATATACTGTATAAAAAAAAGGGCAGCCCGGTGCACAAGGCATCCCCGTATAGTGAGGGTCTGGGGAAGGGTCCCCACCACAAGGGTGAAATGTAGGCAAACCTTACCTTGCATTGTAAGAGGCTGCTTCCAGGACTTGAACCCGTGACCTCCAGGTCAGACGGCAACACCTTAACCGGTGTACCAAGGCTCCCCATCTACATTATAGACTGTATATATATATATATATATATATATATATATATATATATATATATACTATTTATACTATATATAAATGAGAGAGAGAGAGAGAGAGAGAGAGAGAGAGAGGGATTGAGATGGCTAAGAACTTAACGAGTAAGCAAGAAAGAAGAGGGAAGGAGGTAAATCGCCTGGGGATTTTAGGGAGAGAGAAAATAGCTTTCTGGTTGTTTTTAAGGAGAGCGTTTGAAATAGTAAACGCATCGTTTAAATTTCGGCAATGCATACGTACTAGTGCATGTGAGAAATATACTATATATATATATATATATCTATATATATATATATATATATATAAATGAAGGTTAGCCTCAGAATAGAGACGATATTTATTTTCCCTTTTGGTAGCAAGTCTTTCAAACCAAAATTAACCCCTTAACATGATTGGTGTATCATCCCTCCGGATATATCAGAACCATCATTGCCATTTTAGGAGCAATTATGAAGACTTCTGGCTTCTGAGGTGAACTGGTAGTTGTATGCAGGTATCTTTGCGTGTGAGACTTGATGGACTTAATGTAATCGTTGAAGCAATTACCCACATCGGAAATTAACAAGCCTTGCCTTCAATATATAATGATCCATGGTTCCAGCTGCAGGGCAAAGAGGCTATTGCTGATATCTTCTTGGCCAAAGAGCTTCTGAAATTTACTAAAATAAAAAATATAAAGTTTGATGGTAAAAGGGAAATACTAAAACGGATTTTTCCCATTTATTAAAAGATATGAGACTAAGAACCCATCACAAGCAAGAAGGGTTGGGGAAAGCAGACCCCTTCTCCGGTCCTTTGGGCAATAAAGCTGGTTAGAAAATGAATTTTAGATCAGTAATCAGTACTCCCTCCGTCCCTCTTTAATCTACAAAAATTACCCTTTTGGTTGTCCCACTTTAATATACAAAGACCCAAAATGGAATTAATACTTTTAAAATAATGGGAGCCACTTGAAATACTCACAACTGTTGGTGATTTTAGTGTCATCATCTATTTTATGTAATTGTGATTTACTAGAGACCAATGCGATTTCATATTAGGCTCGGATACGAGTAAGGGAAAGTGTGGAGTATACACTCGTTTGAGTTAATATGTCTTCGACCACGATAAATAAGCAGGGGTCAAAATTTTGGTCTCATTTGATACTACGAAAAAAATTCCAAACAATTCTCTGAGTTTTGATCTGTCTTCTTTGCCTAGATACAGATTGCTTGATTATCTTATCCCAGTAGAAATTTCGTGAAACCCAGGCAATAAGGGTCGAAATATTTTATTCGGAAAGTGGATTATACGCGATTCAATCAATATCCAGGATTATCATTACACCCTAACCCCAATTTCTAACAAACGAATAAAATATTTTGTGATAATCATGGGTGGAGGAAGTACTGTGAAGGAGATGACGACCAACTTTGGGAAGTTGGATAAGTTTGAAGGCTATGATTTCAGACGCTGGCAGAAGAAGATGCACTTCCTTTTGACAACATTAAAGGTTGTGTATGTTCTGTCTACCCCCATGCCAGAACTATCGGAGGATGACAATTTGGAAGCAGTCAGGCGCCGATCAAAGTGGGAGAACGATGATTACATCTGCAGAGGACACATATTGAATGGTATGTCTGATTCTCTCTTTGATATATATCAGAATGTGGAATCTGCAAAAGAGTTATGGGATTATCTTGAATCCAAGTACATGGCAGAGGATGCTTCGAGTAAGAAGTTCCTTGTAAGTAATTTCAATAATTACAAGATGGTCGAATCAAGGCCTGTCATGGAACAATTCAATGAACTCCTGAGAATCCTTGGACAGTTTACACAACATGGTTTGAAAATGGATGAGGCAATATCTGTTTCAAGTGTAAGAGACAAGTTGCCTCCTTCCTGGAAGGATTTCAAACATAACCTGAAGCATGGTAAAGACGATCTGTCTTTGGTCCAACTTGGTAGTCACCTGCGCATAGAGGAATCTCTAAGAGCGCAAGAAAGTGACAAGGGTAAAGGAAAAGAAGTTGCTGGACCCTCGGTGAATAAGCTTGAGGAGGGTGGAAAGAATAAGAACAACAAGAAGCCTAAAGTGGCATGTTGGAGGTGTGGCAAAACTGGTCACTTTAAGAGGGATTGTCGTAGTGGAAAGAAAAAGGATGGCGCAAGCACTAGTGGTTCGGGAAAGGGGTCTAAAGACCACACCCAAGACCAAGGTCAGAATTTAGTACATATTTGGAACAAATTTATTAAATATTCTGTTTCACTAATTTCTGAGGCATTTTATATGCATGATGATGCAATTACGTGGTGGATTGATTCTGGTGCCACAACTCATGTGTGTAAAGATCGTTTCTGGATTAAGACATTTGAACCGGTGGAAGACGATTCTGTTCTCTACATGGGTGGTGATCATTTCGCTCCTAGGTGGTTTAAATGAGTCCATTTCCGATGATACGTGTGCGCACGAAAAAATACAAAACACATTTATTGTCTTCAAAGAAATTGAAAGAAGATATACTAGTATGCTGATGTTTTTCATTTCTTTGAGATTACCAAATGACTAGGGAAATTGGCATGAGATTCTTATAACTATTAGTATCCACAATGCAATATTAGACTTGTATGTAACTGATTACAGAAGCACTACTGTCAAGATCTTATCTTCGTCAACCACCACCGCCGCCTCTAAAACCATCACGACTTCGCAAAAACGACATAAAGCTGCAGATATTAACAAAATTATAACAACCAATATTTTTGCTGCATTTCCTTTAACTTTACTCTTTATTTGATCAAATTGTGAGTTGTGAGGAAAGGATAGACTGATCAACTGTTTTCAATGAACGTTGTAAGTGCCCGTGATGCCATCAGACAGTTCATGGACCTTTCCGACTATACTTTCTTACAGGAGGGGAGGCCGGGTTAACGTAATCATCTATGTTTCGTTAATTTTCATAAATGCTTCGTTAATTTCATAAATGCTGCATAATTCCCTTCCCCCCGGCCAACCACAGCACTAGCTAATTGTTAGAATAGAGATAAAACCGGTAACTAGCGATAAAATAGAAGAAATTAGCAAAGACAGCGAAGCAGGAAAGGATCGGCCGAGCAAGGGTCAACACCCGGCCGTGTGCATCGGCCATGCATGGGGTGAAGATCGCTGTGTCTAAACGAGGCTCTCTGGACTCACGTATTGACTTTGGGGAAAAATAAAGCACGGCCGAGATGGGCATACTACTCGGCCGAACACGTCGGGCGTGCATGTAAGCAGGAGCGGCCGTGCAACCGCTGGTTCGGGTAAATTGCTGAATTTTGGGAATTCTAATTTGACTAGGGTTTGGACTTATTCTAGGTTGTGTATATGAGCAGGGTTCCGCCCCAAAACTCATTGTACCTCCATATTAACATATTATAGTGCAAGATTCTGGCTTGGTAGTGCCCCAGACGTAGTCAAAAATATTGACGAACTGGGTAAACAATTCTTTGTGTTTCTTTACTATTTTTGCGTCTTTTATCATTCTTGCTTGTTGGGTTTGCATATTATATTCTTGTATTCTGTTTGTGTTTGGAAGGTCTATACCACAACACTAATATGCGTACTGATCTTCTTGTTTCACTAAGTGTAATAACCGGCCCTTTGGCCCAATTATTTTATTTTATTTTGAGTAACTCTTTTATTATTTTTGGGCTTAAATAATTAATGAGTAAGAGTTGGATTTTAATTTAGGCCCAAGTCTTTAAAACCTAGCAAAGGTTAGGAAACCTTTTTATTCTAGGAAATTAAAACCCTAGACTATATATACTCCTATAACCCTAATATTAGTATTATTCACAAACAAAAGTTTAGAACGAGAAAGAGGGGAGAGGGAGGCGGCATCTATGAAACCGCAAGAGGGAGAGGAGAACACGAGAAGAAAGAGAAGAAGAAGAAGAAGAAGAAGAAGAAGAGAAAGAAGAGGGAAAGCATTTAAGGTAAAGACACAACCCTCTAATCTTCGACTCTCCGTTTTGTCACTTAGATAAATTCGAATATAGATTTGAAACTCTAAAACCCTAACCCCAAAAGTGATCTAGGGTTATAAGAATGATATTATGAGGGAATATTGGTTAAGGTTTGATAAATACTACTAATGTGCGGAGTACGTGCGGAGTGCGTGCAGTGTGTGCGTGCGGTGTGTGCGTGCGGTGTGCGTGCAGCGTGCGTGCAGAGTGTGTTTGTGTGTGTCGTGTGTGTAGGAATAAAAATCAGGGTTTTGTGTGTGTTTGTGCATGTGTTTGTGTGCGTTTTGAATAATGAAAACAGTGAATAATAATCTGCGATGAATAGTAACAGTGAATAGTAATGTACGCTGTGAATAGTAATTTACGCTGTGAATAGTAACCGTGAATAGTAACTGGAATAGTAACGGGAATAGTAACTGGAATAGTAACTGTGAATAGTATTGGGTTGAGATAATGGAACCCTAAAACATATTAAGGAAGAATAAAAACCATGTAACCCTAAGGGTATTTTAGTAATCCGAAAGGGGTATTTTGGGGAACACCAATAACGGGTAGAACGAACCCTAACGAAGAGTTTAAGATGATGAACTCGTGATGTTAAGAAAATAAAATAAAAGTATAATGGGGACGGAGAATTAAAGTAATTCATGTTCCTAAGAAAGCCGTGTTTGCGTGTTTGTAGATTGTGCACGTGAAATTGCTAAGTGAAGACCGCAAGGCTAAGGTAAGGGATTACGATCCTTAGTTCTTGATGTCTCTATCCTTTAATGTAGGATTCCTATATATTCTTTCATGAGTAGTTACCTAGTGGCGGTAACATTTGAATTCGTTTGAAACCCCTTGAATGTTTTAAATCAATGTACCAAAACATATCTTTGAAATTGTATGGTGTTCTCGTACCTTGAACACTAAGTTGAAACTTTGCTATATCTTAATGTGGTATAGACATTCGCTTACTTGCTATATCTTAATGTGGTATAGACATTCGCTTACTTTGCTATATCTTAATGTGGTATAGACAATCGCTTACTTCGCTATATCTCAATGTGGTATAGACGGACTAAGTAGGTTAATCTAGTTTGAAATGAAAAAGAACTAGACTTTGGTACTGCTTAAATGAAGTAGTTGATTATCATGATAAATCTTACTTAAATGCCCTGATCAGGCATTGCACCTGAAATGGTGACGTTATCTTGGAATTGACGGACTTGAAAGTAAATGCCACATTCATTTTTGAAAAGTTTATTAGTTAACTGCTTTTGAATCTTAACGGTTAACTATTATTTATGAAACCTATCCTGAAAGTATTATTATTGTTTCGTTCTCTTCCGGTCATCTCTCCTTAGTACCCGGAGAGATCCCGTATGAACTTACTGAGCATTGTTCGCTCACCCCTTCCATAATTATTGTCCTCCAGGTTTTAAGTAGGAGAAGGACTCTAAGGAAGGAGAAGGACGCCATTAAGGAGCACTGAAGGTTCTTTGAGGAATTGAGTTTAGGTGGGACGATGTTCACTAGCCGTTAGTTCTGAAAGACAATTAATTCGCTTCCGTTATTTATTTTGAATTGTGGTTAGAGATACTAGCCGTGGAGATTTGAATTGTAGTTTTTGATCGTTATTCCTTTATTTTGGGACGGATTTATATTATTTAAAGGATGTTATAATACTCTGAAATTAGGGGTGTTACAGTTGTATCAGAGCTTTGGGAATAGAGCTTAAAGGGAATAGGAACTCTGATATTGAATAGGTTTGATTTGAGCGTTTTAGGGAGACTAAGATTGCTTGGAGTCAAACTAGTTAATTATGGGAACTTACTATTTTAGGAAAGAACCTAAGATAAGTATTCCTCGGGGGATATGAGGAAAATAAGTGAACACCTTGGGAGTGAAACTTGAAGGATATACTAGAATATTATTCTTTTAAGCTACTTATGCAATTGATGATTATAGTCATATACCTTAAGTTATATGACACGGATAATGGTCATGTCTTAATTGTAAGTTATGGACGGACTTAGAAGAAACATGAAGATGAACTTGAAGCATAGAACAATTAAGAAGAGAATGATTCAGAGATATTCACTCAAGATTAAGAAACTAACCGAGGCATTAGAAGCTGAAAAGACCAAGGTGAATGTCACACTTGGAAAGTGGATGCAAGATAGAAAAGCATTATCAGACACTCTCTAAGAACTGGAAGAAGTCAAGGAGACCAAGGACCAAAATGAGAAGTATTATCATGAAACCCGAGAACAAGCTTACCAATGGTTCTATGAATTGAAAAAAATTTAAAGAAGCCAGAGCGAGAGAGTCAGAACCGACAACCCTCGTAGGCAATGAAGCACCAAAAGAAGATGAATTGGTAGCTAAAAAAATGAAGTCAAGGAAATAGTCATTAACCTTGGGGACAATGAAGCTACCCCGATTGTGATTGATGATAATGAACCACCAGTGGTACCGGTTCATAGGTCCAGAGGTAGACCATGATGCTCTAAGAAGACTTCAAAGGTGCCTAGTGGAAGACCTAAGGGAAGGCCTAGGAAGGTGTTGTTCCATGATTGAAAAGTGAAACATAAAGTTATTTTATGGGATTGATGATTTGTTCTAGTCTAGAGAGAAACGCTAGAATTTTGTTTTGCTTAGATTTATTCCAAAAGATTCTTCGCAATAAAAGTTTGATTATTTTAAGCAAATGACTTTGTTGACTATTCGTTCTTAAATAATTAAGCGGGTGAACTAATCTAGAATGAGAAAGTATTGGTCAAGTGAAAAGACCATAAGTATAATGGGCTTATTGAAACGGCCAAGTGAAATTAGTTTTGGTCTAGTGAAATGATCGAAACAAGAATAAAGTGACCTATTGAAACGGTCAAGAGAAAGTATTTGGCTTATTGAAACGGCCAAGTAAAGTTAATTTTGATCCATTGAAGCGATCGAAACAAGAATAAAATAACCTATTGAAACGGTCAAGAGAAAGTATTTGGCTTATTGAAACGGCCAAGTAAAGTTAATTTTGATCCATTGAAGCGATCGAAACAAGAATAAAATAACCTATTGAAACGGTTAAGTATAAGAGTAATAGGCTTAGTGAAACGGCCAAGTGTGAATGAGAGTAGGTCTAGTGAATCGACCTATGATTAATAAGTAAAGTCTAGTGAAATGACTTCCCTAAGTAGAATTGGTCTATTGGAACGACCAAAAATCTAGTAGACCGATCTTTTGAAAAAGTTACGTCTTTTGGGGACGGCCTTTTTATGTGGAAGTATTAAGCATAGTAGCAATGCTTGTTTTGGCGTGAGTAATAGTGTTAAATGTGCGAGTTAACCTAGAACAAGTAATAATGGTCTATTGAAATGACCGATGAAAATAGTAATGGTCTAATGAAGCGACCAATAAGTCTAGTAAAGTTGACTAATGAAGATAGTGATGGTCGGTTGAAACGACCAGTGGTCTAGTGAATGATCTATAAATTGAATGTTAGTCTGTAGAGACGAGCTATAGTATGAGAATGCGTGAAAAAAGTCTTGTATTCATGATAACTAATGATAATATCATATTATCCGGTAAGTGTTCGAAAATGCCAGAGTGGCTGAGTTATGATGCTAACTCAAGGAAGTATGATGGCGAACGACTATGGTGCTAGATTCACTGAATTGCTAGAATTTACCCTAACGCTCTTCGATGATGAAGCGTAAAAGGCTCGAGAATTTGAAGATGGTTTGAGCAACCGAATCCGATATAGAATCACTCCATTAATACTACCAACCTAAGATCAAGTGTTGGATAGGACAAGGATAGTGGAGAAAGAATCTGATAGCTATCGCAGTAAGCGAAAAGAGAAGAAGAGTCAACTGAGAAAGTGTCGACTGAATCTAAAGTAAGGCTACTGACGATCGTGAAAAGGAAGGTAGTACAAGTAAGTACCAGAGTAAAGGCTACAGCAATAGAAATGATGATAATAAGAACGACGCCAAAGGGCAAGGTTCTGATGAGAAGTGCCAAATGATTGCTTGGCTAAGAATATGAATTTAATTCCTGAGACGTTAGAGGATTCTTTAGTTATAGATATTCAAACTAGAGAATCGATCCCTATTACGTCTATATCTAAGAAGTGTCCTTTGAAATTGGACGAGAAAGAACTTGAGGTTGATATCATTAGTTTAAGACATCGAAGAATTTGATGTAATCTTGGGAATGGACTAGTTGGCTGCATACCATGCCCATGTGGATTGTTTTAAAGAAAGAAGCCCACTTTAGATTACTATCTAGAGAAGAGTGATGTTCTCAAGGAACGAAACCTAGAACCCGATCGAACCTTATATCGGTAATGAAGGCTCGTAAGCTTTTAAAGAAAGGATGTGAAGGATTCTTGGCATACATTGGTGATACGTGCAAAAAGGAAGTAACCGTAGAATCACTTTCTATGATTAGAGATTTCAAGGACGTGTTTCCTGAGGATTTGAATACCTCCATAAAAAGAAGTAGAATTTTCTATCGATTTGGTACCGGAGACTTCACCAATATCGAAGGCGTCGTATAGAATGGCTCCGTCAGAATTGAAGAATTAAAGGAGAAACTGCAAGAGTTGTTGGAAAAGAGTTTGATTAGACCGAGTGTATCACTATGGGGTGCACCGGTGGTGTTGTTGTGAAGAAGGATGGGTCGATGAGGTTATGTATCGACTATCGTGAATTGAACCGCGGGACGATAAGGAATCAATACCCGTTGCCAAGAATAGATGATTTGTTTGATCAACTTCGTGGAGCGTATTATTTCTCGAAGATAGACTTGAGGTCTAGTTATCATCAACTAAGAGCGAAGAAGAATGGTATAGCTAAGACAGCCTTTAGAACAAGGTATGGTCATTATGAGTTGTAGTGATGCCGTTTGGATTGACTAACGCACCGGCAGCGTTTATGGAACTTATGAATAGAATATTTCAAGAGTTCTTAGACAAGTGCGTAATTGTATTCATTGATGACATTTTGGTATATTCGAAAACCAAGGAAGAACATGAGCATCATTTGAAGTTAGTACTGCAAAACTTAAGAGAGCAAAAGTTATATGCTAAGTTCAAGAAATGTGAATTTTGGTTGGAGAGGGTGGCATTCTTAGGGCATGTGGTGTCAAAGGATGGGATTGCCATGGATCCAACAAAGATAGAAGCTATTGTGGATTGGGAATAACCAATTTCGGTAAGTGAGATAAGAAGTTTCTTAGGTTTGGCTGGCTACTATAGGATATTCGTAGAAGGTTTCTCGAAGTTATCAGTGCCATTAACGAGATTAACTCAGAAAGGAGCCAAGTTGTTTGGTCTGAGGAGTGTGAAAAGAGTTTTAGGAATTGAAGCAACGATTGGTGTCTGCACCAGTCCTTGCGTTACCATCAGGAACGGATGAATTTGTGATATACAGTGATGCCTCACTTAAAGGACTAGGCTGCGTGTTAATGCAGAATGATAAGGTTATAGCCTACACATCTAGGCAGTTGAAGAACCATGAGAAGAATTATCTAACCCATGATCTAGAATTAGCTGCAGTAGTGTTTGCCTTAAAGATATGGAGGCACTACTTGTATGGGGTGACATGTCAGATTTACACTGATCATAAGAACCTTAAGTACATATTCACCCAGAAAGAGCTTAATATGCGACAAAGAAGATGGTTGGAATTTCTGAAAGATTAGGATTGTACGATTTTGTACCACCCTGGGAAAGCCAATACGGTGGCAGATGCGTTGAGTAGGAAGAACCGCGGAACGTTAGCTGCATTGATTTCTAAGGAGGAAAGTGCGTGGAACCGCATAGAAATTTCGAGCATGGAAGTGCGAGTTAAGGGATATTTAGCCCAAATGAGTGCTCAGCCAACGCTTATGGTTAGAATTAAGAAGCACAAGGGATTGACGAAGAAGTAATGAAAGTGCGTGAGAGTATCGCTAAAGGGAAGGAAAAAGACTTTCGCGTGGGAGAAGATGGAATCATGAGGTACCAATCTAGGGTATGGGTGCCAGATAATGAGGATATTATGAGCGAGATTTTTGAAGGAAACTCAGTGTTCGAGATTCTCCGTACATATTGGGAGTACGAAGATGTATAGAAACTTGAGAGAGTCGTTCTGGTGGAACAATATGAAAGGAGATATAGCCGAGTTTGTATCAAATTGTTTGGTGTGTCAACAAATGAAAAGTGAGCACCAGAGATCGGCAGGATTACTACAGTCATTACCTATTCCTGAGTGGAAGTGGGAGCATATAGCTATGGATTTGGTAGTAGGGTTACCAAGGACGTTAAGAGGCTACAATGCATTTTGGGTTATTGTAGATAGACTTACGAAGTCGGCTCACTTTCTAGCGATTAGGTGAATGATTCGTTAGAGAAATTGGCCAAGTTGTATATTGATGAAATTGTGAGATTACATGGGATCCCTATTTCGATAGTGTCCGATCGAGATGCAAGGTTTACATCGAAATTCTGGAAGAGTCTACAACAAGCATTGGGTACGGAGTTGGCAATGAGTACCGCTTTTCACCCACAGACGGATGGACAGTCGGAAAGGACTATTCAGACTCTAGAAGATATGCTGAGAGCTACGTCGTTGGACTGGCAAGGGACATGGGACGAACATTTGACGCTAGTAGAATTTGCGTATAACAATAGTTATCATGCTAGTATCGGTATGGCTCCGTACGAGGCATTATATGGGAGAAAGTGTAGATCACCGACTTGCTGGGATGAAGTTGGTGAGAGGAAACTGACTGGACGGGAACTTGTTCAAGTAACCGCGGATAAAGTACAACAAATTCGGAGGTGTTGTTGACCGCGCAAAGTCGACAAAAGTCGTATGCCGATCGTCGAAGACGTGATTTGGAATTTCAACTGGGCGATCATGTGTTCCTGAAGATATCACCGACAAAGGGGTTATGAGGTTCGGTATTCGAGGGAAGTTAAGCCCGAGATACGTGGGGCCCTTGAGATTTTGGAACGAGTTGGATTGGTAGCTTACAAGTTAGCTTTACCGCCTGTGCTAGCTGGAGTGCACAATGTATTTCATGTGTCGATGCTAAGGAAGTACATCTCTGATCCGAGTCATGTGATCGAGTATAAACAACAAGAGTTCGTGCTGATTTGAGTTACGACGAGGAACCCGTAAAGATCGTAGATCGGAAGGATCAAACCTTGAGGAAAATGGTGATTCCTTATGTGAAGGTGCAGTGGAGCAACCATACTGAAAGAGAAGCTACGTGGGAGCTCGAGAGCGAAATGCGAGAGGCATACCCCGCGTTATTTCTGATTTAAGGTATTAAGGTAGTTTGGTGGTTTAGCAAACCAAAACTCTTTTAAGGAGGAAAGAATGTATAACCGGCCCTTTGGCCCAATTATTTTATTTTATTTTGAGTAACTCTTTTATTATTTTTTGGGCTTAAATAATTAATGAGTAAGAGTTGGATTTTAATTTAGGCCCAAGTCTTTAAAACCTAGCAAAGGTTAGGAAACCTTTTTATTCTAGGAAATTAAAACCCCTAGACTATATATACTCCCTATAACCCTAATATTAGTATTATTCACAAACAAAAGTTTAGAACGAGAAAGAGGGGAGAGGGAGGCGGCATCTATGAAACCGCAAGAGGGAGAGGAGAACACGAGAAGAAAGAGAAGAAGAAGAAGAAGAAGAAGAAGAAGAAGAGAAAGGAAGAGGGAAAGCGTTTAAGGTAAAGACACAACCCTCTAATCTTCGACTCTCCGTTTTGTCACTTAGATAAATTCGAATATAGATTTGAAACTCTAAAACCCTAACCCCAAAAGTGATCTAGGGTTATAAGAATGATATTATGAGGGAATATTGGTTAAGGTTTGATAAATACTACTAATGTGCGGAGTGCGTGCGGAGTGCGTGCAGTATGTGCGTGCGGTGTGTGCGTGCGGTGTGCGTGCAGCGTGCGTGCAGAGTGTGTTGTGTGTGTCGTGTGTGTAGGAATAAAAATCAGGGTTTTGTGTGTGTTTGTGCATGTGTTGTGTGCGTTTTGAATAATGAAAACAGTGAATAATAATCTGCGATGAATAGTAACAGTGAATAGTAATGTACGCTGTGAATAGTAATTTACGCTGTGAATAGTAACCGTGAATAGTAACTGGAATAGTAACGGGAATAGTAACTGGATAGTACGGGAATAGTAACTGGAATAGTAACTGTGAATAGTAATTGGGTTGAGATAATGGAACCCTAAAACATATTAAGGAAGAATAAAAACCATGTAACCCTAAGGGTATTTTAGTAATCCGAAAGGGGTATTTTGGGGAACACCAATAACGGGTAGAACGAACCCTAACGAAGAGTTTAAGATGATGAACTCGTGATGTTAAGAAAATAAAATAAAGTATAATGGGGACGGAGAATTAAAGTAATTCATGTTCCTAAGAAAGCCGTGTTTGCATGTTTGTAGATTGTGCACGTGAAATTGCTAAGTGAAGACCGCAAGGCTAAGGTAAGGGATTACGATCCTTAGTTCTTGATGTCTCTATCCTTTAATGTAGGATTCCTATATATTCTTTCATGAGTAGTTACCTAGTGGCGGTAACATTTGAATTCTTAAAAGTTGTGAACGCCGTTTGAATGTTCCTACCCCTTGACATTTTTAAATCAATGGGTACCAAAAACATATCTTTGAAATTGTATGGTGTTCTCGTACCTTGAACACTAAGTTGAAACTTTGCTATATCTTAATGTGGTATAGACATTCGCTTACTTTGCTATATCTTAATGTGGTATAGACATTCGCTTACTTTGCTATATCTTAATGTGGTATAGACAATCGCTTACTTCGCTATATCTCAATGTGGTATAGACGGACTAAGTAGGTTAATCTAGTTTGAAATGAAAAAGAACTAGACTTTGGTACTGCTTAAATGAAGTAGTTGATTATCATGATAAATCTTACTTAAATGCCCTGATCAGCATTGCACCTGAAATGGTGACGTTATCTTGGAATTGACGGACTTGAAAGTAAATGCCACATTCATTTTGAAAAGTTTAAGATAACTGCTTTTGAATCTTAACGGTTAACTTATTGACTTTAAATAAAGCATCCGAGTCATACTACTCCGAACCCGCGTCATGAACTTAGAGCCCGTCACCCGTTGAATTGCTGAATTTTGGGATTCTAAGTATGGACTTATTCTAGGTTTGTATAGGAGAAGGGACGCCATTAAGGAGCACTGAAGGTTCTTTGAGGAATTGAGTTTAGGTGGACGATGTTCACTAGCCGTTAGTTCTGAAAGACAATTAATTCGCTTCCGTTATTTATTTTGAATTGTGGTTAGAGATACTAGCCGTGGAGATTTGAATTGTAGTTTTTGATCGTTATTCTTTATTTTGGGGACGGATTTATACTATTTAAAGGATGTTATAATACTCTGAAATTAGGGGTTTAAAGTAAGACTTGTAACATGACTAGTTTCTTAATTAGCACATTACCCAAGAGTGCCACATTTCATAACGAAGATGTTATAGCTTCGTAAAAGTATCAGGCAGAAGTAATTTTGGTATTCAAGTAGTTGAAGATGCAAGGCATAAGTAGTTTTGTATTGAAATAGTAAAAGATGCAAGGGAAGATAGACTCAATGATATTATTTGTATAGAGTCAAAATTTTACACATATATTTATGTGCTTGGATTTACAAGCACCATAAATCTTGTTTCCATCTAACAGTTGAGGTGATTGAGGAGGGAAACTCTAGTTTTGATTAAATGCCTATAAATGCATTCTAATTCTTCTTCAACATCTTCAAGACTCAGCTCCACTTGTGCAAGCTGCTTTTGCACATTCTCAACTTTCAAGCAAGTAAATTTCTTTGCAAGCTCGGCATCCACCTTTCCGACTACACTCTCTTCTGATGATTGCTTTGGACCAATCATTTTTGAGACTAGAGACCACTTGTTTGAGTTTTTTTGCGAGCTTGATCCGAGAATAAAACACAACAAGGATTCAAGCACCATCGAAGTAGCTGATTCCATCTCTCTTAAAGGGTTTTCTTGGATTTTCTTGATGTAAGTACCTTTCAAGTTCCTCAAAGCCTTAACAATACCTTTCTTTACTGCTTTTCTTTTGGATTGATAGTCGTGAATAGCAGCGGATAGTTCAATATTGTCACCTCTTTTCCTGCGTAAAACTGATTGAAGTAGTTGTGCCGACTCCCTTGTAATCAACAAGGCATCTTTAGCAGTGCTACACAACTCCAAAAGACTGAGTAGCTCATCTAACAACTTATTCACTCCATCATTTTGGACTCCTTTGAGCAGATTTGCAAAAGAGCAATACAAATTGTTAAGACCATCTATTTGTTGACCGATTGATGATGATGATGATGATGATGATGAAGTGGTGGCTTCAAGGTCATCAAAATTGGTAATTTGGCTTGGTCTTGATGGCAAGCTAACAGATCTAACATGGAAGTGGTTTTTTGGGATTGAAGATATTGAAGCCATTTTTATCTTCCAGAGAGAGATAGAGAAGTGAATGAAATGAAGAAAATTGGTTAAGCTATTTTTCCTTCAGCTTGTTAATAAGGTCAATATATATAGTGAAGCTAGGGAGAGA
Organism: Campanula takesimana; assembly: GCA_026119855.1. Classification (NCBI taxonomy): domain Eukaryota; kingdom Viridiplantae; phylum Streptophyta; class Magnoliopsida; order Asterales; family Campanulaceae; genus Campanula; species Campanula takesimana. The sequence goes on along the minus strand of JAOWBW010000815.1, from coordinate 62,364 downwards.
GATGTGAAGCATCTCCAGACATTGAAGATGGGATCTATGCTATGGGTACGCAATATGTCTCCCTTCCCACCACCTTCACAGCTCGTATTGATTATGCGTACATTATTAAAGAGGGAGACAATGCTAAAACATAGCTGATGGTATTTGGTGATAAACTTAATGAAATTTGAACGATTGAAGATTCTCTCGTCTCCTTCAATCATCTATTAATTATAACTAAATTAATAAGAAAATAAGGCATCCCTTGTACCATTAATGTTTACGCCGTGCAAGCACTGATAGTATGTCCCTTCCCACCACATTAACACCTAATACTGGTTTTGTTCACATTAATTTCACGAGGCCTAACTTGCATGATCGAGGAGCGTACTATTTTCTAATGCAGAACACGGATGGTGCAGATATTTGTAATCAGCTTTATAATAGTTACTACTCACCATGTCTCTACCTCCCCAACAGTCATTGACCTTATTTAGCATTATAAATGTACTACTTGCTAATAGTATCACTGCAACGTACTGTAAATAATACACATAATTATAGTATGTAAATGTCTAATAGTTTGCAGGCCATGACTTTAGTTTTTTCTACTATTTTTACTGGTCGTGACTTTAGACTGAGTAGAATTGTCATGTAAGCGGAGTTTGAGCTTAAATTATACTCATACTAATGTTGAATTTATAGGTTTTCAGTAACATTTTACTCTGTTATTCATACTTCCATTCAAATTTTCATCGTTAAGAAATAATTGTTTGATGACTACATATACTATGTTTTGGTTGCATATTATGACTGTGCTGTGGCTAAACAAACATGACTTTAGTGTTTGAAAACTGAAAGTAATCATATGTTATCTAGTTGTCAAAACACAAGTTTCAGAGCTCACATATCAAGCTTCCTGGCAAACTTTTTTTTTTCTCAATTTCTTTTGGTACAACACCAACTATGAAACACTTATAGCATTCCAAGCTCCACAACATTCCAAAATATACTCCCTCCGTCTCGCTATTTTTGGCCACTTTTGACTTTTGATGGTCAACACAAGTGAACTTTGACTATACATTAATGTCAAGTTAATTATTCTTATGAAATTCTAAAAATTATTATTGACAGATATATAAATGATTTATCAATAACAATTTTTAAAAAGTGATTAGGATGATTAAATTGACATTAGTGTTTAGTCAAAGTTCACTAATGTTGACCAACAAAAGTCAAAAGTGGCGAAACATAGTGAGACGGAGGGAGTATCAAAAAGAACTACTTAAAAAGAGGTCAAACTCCCAACTAATCAGTAATAATATATAATAAATTTTTCTTTCTTCCTAGCTAAATTGACAAACAAACAAACCATGCAAAATCCAAACTGATTATCATGACAGTAACTGTTGGAGTAGAGATCTTAAAAGGAGACAAAAAGAAGAAAATCGGCACAGGCGCCTGGTCTTACCCAGGCGGGTGCTCGGTGTTAATCAGACGGTTTGGTCTTGGCGAGGGAGGTAAGCGCCCGCTCGATCTAGAGCAGGCCGGCGTCTGGTCGTCGGGCCAGGAATCCGGATTTGTGCAGATTTTAGGGTTTTCTTATATGTCTAGGTTTAGGACTCATCCAAGGTTGTGTATTTAAGCAATGTTCCACCCCATAACTCATTGTAACTCAGATTTAAAATATTATAGTGTAAGATCCTGGCTTGGTAGTGCCCCCAGACGTAGTCAAACATATTGACGAACTGGGTAAACAATTTCTTGTGTCTTTTCTCTGCTTTATTTCTTGTGCTTGTTTGTGGTGCTATTATTTTCTTGGGATATTGCTTGGGTGTTGGAGGGTCAATTCCACAACAACTGGTATCTAGAGATCTGGTTTATCGTTCCGGGTTTATAGGGCGATTAGGGTTTGTTCAAGCAATCAAGAATGGGCAAGGATAAACAAGCGGTGGAGAAATTCGATGGGTCTGACTACGGGTTTTGGAGGATGCAAATAGAGGATCTCTTCTACAACAAAGATCTCTATAAGCCTCTAAAGGGAGTCAAGCCGGAAGGAGAAAAGCAGGAAGATTGGGATCTTATGAATCGGAAAGCCTTAGGGGTGGTTAGATCTACTTTGTCAAAGTGGATCGCGAAGACTACCAAAAAGGCGAAAACCACCAAGGAGCTATTGGATTATCTTACTGAGAGATTTGAAACTCCATCTGCTGCAAATAAGGTTGATTTGATACGCAAGATGGGTAGTCTCAAGATGCAAGAGGGAGGATCCTTAGCTAAACACATCGATGAGTTTACGGATGTTATAGACTCATTGACTGCGTTGGATATTACGTTTGATGATGAGGTTCATGCGTGTTTGTTGCTAGCGTCTTTACCAGGAAGTTGGAGCGGAACGGTGACAGCGATCAATGCTTCAGCGGGTAAGAACAAATTGAAGTATGATGATGTTAAATACTTTCTGTTGGGCGAGGAAAACCGTATGAAGAAGTTAGGGACATCGTCTACTTCGGGATCGGCCTTAGCTACTACTAGCAGGGGAAGGTCGGGTACTAGCAATAAAGGGAGAACTGAATCAAGGGAAAACGTAGTGGGTGGTAAGGGCAAGGCCGTGGAGATCAGAGACAAACTAAGGGTCGCGAAAGGATCGGTTCAATGCTATCATTGTAAGGAGTTAGGACACTACAAGAAGGATTGTCCCATGCGAGGGGATAAATCGGTGAATGTGACAGTCGAAGGTGATGATGTACTGATTCTGAGTGTTAGTAGTGCGCTAGAATCATGGGTGCTGGATTTGGGGGCATCATTCCACTCATGCGGGCATGCAGAGGAGATGGAAAATTATACTTCCGGTGATTTCGGAAAGGTCTATCTGGCGGATGGGGAGCCTTTGGAAATCAAGGGGAAGGGGGATGTCAGAATAGGAGCATCGGACGGGAAGGTCTTACATCTACACGGGGTCAGACACATTCCGGGTTTGAAAAAGAACCTGCTATCAGTTAGGCAGTTAGATGAAGAAGGTTACAAGGTAACTTTTGGCTGCACGAACTGGGTTATTACCAAGGAGGATTCTGAGATCGCTCGGGGTAATAAATAAGGGATATTGTATTTGGCGAATAACACCAAGGATAGTATCGCAGTTGCGTCAGCCAAAGGTGATACGGACTTGTGGCACTGTCGATTGGGTCACATGAGTGAGAAGGGGATGAAGGTACTTTGCTCAAAGGGAAGACTACCGGGTTTGAAGACAGTCGACGTGTGGATCTGCGAAGATTGTGTGTTTGGCAAACAGGCGAGGAGTAATTTCTCGAGGACAGGTAGGGCTTTGAGGGAAGCAAGTTGGATTTGGTCCACACGGATTTGTGGGGGCCAGCCCCGGTAACTTCTCTAGTTGGTGCGTCATATTACATGACCTTCATTGATGATTCGACTAGGAAGGTCTGGGTTTATTTCTTGAAACACAAAGATGAGGCATTCGAAGTGTTTAAGAAGTGGAAGGCTTTGGTGGAGAATCAGATGGGACTTAAGCTTAAATGCTTGAGATCAGATAATGGTGGGGACTATGAGCTCAGGGAGTTCAAGGAATATTGTGCAGCGAATGGAATTCACATGGAGAAGACTCCAAAGGGCACACCACAACACAATGGGGTTGCAGAGAGGATGAACAGGACATTGAACGAGCGGGCTAGAAGTATGAGGTTGAAGTGTGGGCTTCTGAAGACGTTCTGGGCATATGCAGTTGACACAGCAACTTTCTTGATCAATCGGGGACCATCGGTACCATTGGGGAATAAAATTCCAGAGGAAGCATGGAGTGGCAAGCAGGTAAATCTGTCCTTTTTTCGCATATTTGGCTGCGTTTCATATGTTCATATAGACTTTGTTGATAGAACTAAATTAGATGCTAAATCTGTAAAATGTACGTTAATTGGTTATGGCGGGGATGACTTCGGGTATAAGTTTTGGGATGACCAAAATCATAAGGTTATTCGTAGTCGAGATGTTGTATTCAATGAACAGATATTGTACAAGGACAGAAAGGGGGCATCTGAAGGGGTTAGTTCGGAACCAGAATTTGTTGAGGTAGATATTCCAAACTCGGGTGGGAGCAGGACAGTTCATGATGACCAAGGTCAGGGGGTTACTGAAGATGAACCACATACTCCAGAACCGGATATTCCGCTGCGTAGATCCAGCAGATTGCGTGGATCACCTGATAGGTATACTCCTTCAAATTACTATTTGTTGTTGACAGATAGTGGTGAGCCAGAATGTTATGCGGAGGCTGTTCGTAGTGCACTTTGTGATAAGTGGAAAGCTGCGATGGATGATGATATGGACTCATTGAAGGCCAACAAAACTTGGGAGTTGATTAAACTACCAAAGGGGAAGAAGGCATTGCATAACAAGTGGGTTTACAGAATCAAGGAGGAAGCAAACGGCAGTAAATGTTACAAGGCAAGGTTGGTTGTAAAAGGGTTTCAGCAAAAATACGGTATTGACTACACCGAGGTATTCACTCCTGTTGTGAAGATGACCACTATCAGAATGGTTCTGGGTATAGTAGTGGCAGATAATTTGCTGCTGGAACAGATGGATGTAAAGACGGCCTTTCTTCATGGGGATTTGGAGGAAGAAATTTACATGGTACAACCAGAGGGTTACTTGTCTAAGGGTAGCGAGGAACTGGTTTGCAGATTGGCTAAGAGCTTGTATGGCCTTAAACAAGCTCTTAGGCAGTGGTATAGAAAGTTCGATGGATTCATGCACGATATTGATTTTATCAGATGTGAGGCGGATCATTGCTGCTACTTCAAGAACGCGGACAATGGGTACATAATCTTGCTGTTATATGTGGATGACATGTTAATAGCGGGCTCTAGCAGTAGAGAGGTAAGCAGATTGAAGGCTCAGTTGTCAGAACGGTTCGAGATGAAGGATTTGGGGGAGGCCAAAAAAATCTTGGGCATGCGGATTGACCGGGATAGAGAGTCGGTTAAGTTGGTTCTTTCACAAGCAGAATACGTTGAGAAAGTCTTGGCAAGATTTTGCATGGAAGAGGCGAAGCCAACAGGGACACCATTGGGTATGCACTTCAAGCTATTCGAGAAGGACTCACCTAAGGGCAAGGAAGAGCGTGACAAAATGGACAGGACTCCATATGCTTCGGCAGTGGGGAGTCTAATGTATGCAATGGTGTGTACAAGGTCAGACATTGCACATGTGGTGGGAGTAGTCAGCCGGTACATGGGCAATCCAGGGAAGCAACATTGGGAAGCGGTTAAATGGATCCTTCGTTACTTAAAGGGTACTTCTGGTAAGTCTCTATGGTTCTCAAGCAAGGATGTCGTGTTAGCGGGTTATGTTGATGCGGATTTGGCATCAAGTGATCTTGATAAGAGGAGAAGTACTACGGGTTATGTTTTCACATTGGGTGGTACGGCTATCTCCTGGGATTCTAAATTGCAAAATATCGTGGCTCAGTCGACTACAGAAGCAGAATATGTGGCAGTGATAGAGGCAAGTAAAGAGATGGTATGGTTGCAGAACTTCTTGGGTGAACTTGGGAAGACGCGAAGTGGTAATGCTCTCTACAGTGACAGTCAGAGTGCAATTTATCTAGCAAGGAATCCGGCGTTTCATTCTAGGACAAAGCACATCGAGCTTAGGTTTCATTACATCAGGCATCTCTTGGAGAGGAAGATCTTAAGGCTGGAGAAGATTTTGGGATCGGAGAACCCGGCTGACATGTTGACCAAGGTGGTAAACCTTGAAAAGTTGAAGCTATGCATAGCTTCAATTGGGCTTGGAGAATAAGAGAGGAGGAAGGCACTACCATGATCGAAGTGAGTACTAAGAAGACACCAAGGATGAGTTGAAGAATGGATACGGAGCTGATACACGGGTTGATCTCTAGGTGGGAGATTGTTGGAGTAGAGATCTTAAAAGGAGACAAAAAGAAGAAAATCGGCACAGGGGAGCGAGCGAGCGCCTGGTCTTACCCAGGCGGGCGCTCAGTGTTAATCAGACGGTTTGGTCTTGGCGAGGGAGGTAAGCGCCCGCTCGATCTAGAGCAGGCCAGCGCGTGGTCGTCGGGCCAGGAATCCGGATTTGTGCAGATTTTAGGGTTTTCTTATATGTCTAGGTTTAGGACTCATCCAAGGTTGTGTATTTAAGCAATGTTCCGCCCCATAACTCATTGTAACTCAGATTTAAAATATTATAGTGCAAGATCCTGGCTTGGTAGTGCCCCCAGACGTAGTCAAACATATTGACGAACTGGGTAAACAATTTCTTGTGTCTTTTCTCTGCTTTATTTCTTGTGCTTGTTTGTGGTGCTATTATTTTCTTGGGATATTGCTTGGGTGTTGGAGGGTCAATTCCACAACAGTAACTAGACAGTGTAGTCTGTATTAAATGTTGTTCTTGCCGACGACTGAGTTGGAGCATATGCAGGGGATACGGGTGCTTCAGGAGCTCGTGAAGCGGCCGTTAAGGAGGAGGCGTGAGGGGAATGATCATATGATGGCTACTGAGTTTTTCTGATATTCAAAACAGACATGTCTATCTTTTTGTCAGTGATCGCATTTTGACTTGTTTTTTATGACGAAGAAGAATGCACATGATAGGCCATAGGTGAAGCTTGAATCGCCACCATTTAGCTTTGTGGTCCGATTTTCTAAAAAGCACTTGTCGTAGTCATTTTAGCTCACAACCAACAAGAATTTAGTTGTGGCGTAATAATTAAAATCTGCAAGCAGTAATATTTGAATTCGACTCAAGAAATCATTCTATGATCAGTACTACCTCCGTCCCATAATGAATGTCCACAAAACATTCAAATTATACTCTTAATCAGAGCCTAGGTGAAAGTACCCTTGAGAATATTTGCATTCAAAGACAACAATTGCAACTAAACAAAAACCAATTCAAAGGCAATCAATCTTTTTTTTTTTTTTTTTGAAATCATTAATTAAACAACAATAATTTAATGTTATGCTTGAAATTCATAGTATTTTAAGGACTGATAATGTGTACAATTTCAGTTTGAAATCGCCAAATTGGCTAATTTTACTTGCGTTATAGGGAAGATTTATTAGTGCCAGAAATCCAAATTGATTTTAAGGTTTATAAAATAGATTTCACCAAAGGTAGACAAGAGAAGATCAAAAAATAAATACATTATATACTGTATAAAAAAAAGGGCAGCCCGGTGCACAAGGCATCCCCGTATAGTGAGGGTCTGGGGAAGGGTCCCCACCACAAGGGTGAAATGTAGGCAAACCTTACCTTGCATTGTAAGAGGCTGCTTCCAGGACTTGAACCCGTGACCTCCAGGTCAGACGGCAACACCTTAACCGGTGTACCAAGGCTCCCCATACTACATATATAGTATATATATATATATATATATATATATATATATATATATATACTATTTATACTATATATAAATGAGAGAGAGAGAGAGAGAGAGGGATTGAGATGGCTAAGAACTTAACGAGTAAGCAAGAAAGAAGAGGGAAGGAGGTAAATCGCCTGGGGATTTTAGGGAGAGAGAAAATAGCTTTCTGGTTGTTTTTAAGGAGAGCGTTTGAAATAGTAAACGCATCGTTTAAATTTCGGCAATGCATACGTACTAGTGCATGTGAGAAATATACTATATATATATATATATATATATATATATATATATATATATATAAATGAAGGTTAGCCTCAGAATAGAGACGATATTTATTTTCCCTTTTTGGTAGCAAGTCTTTCAAACCAAAATTAACCCCTTAACATGATTGGTGTATCATCCCTCCGGATATATCAGAACCATCATTGCCATTTTAGGAGCAAATATGAAGACTTCTGGCTTCTGAGGTGAACTGGTAGTATGCAGGTATCTTTGCGTGTGAGACTTGATGGACTTAATGTAATCGTTGAAGCAATTACCCACATCGGAAATTAACAAGCCTTGCCTTCAATATATAATGATCCATGGTTCCAGCTGCAGGGCAAAGAGGCTATTGCTGATATCTTCTTGGCCAAAGAGCTTCTGAAATTTAGTAAAATAAAAAATATAAAGTTTGATGGTAAAAGGGAAATACTAAAACGGATTTTTCCCATTTATTAAAAGATATGAGACTAAGAACCCATCACAAGCAAGAAGGGTTGGGGAAAGCAGACCCCTTCTCCGGTCCTTTGGGCAATAAAGCTGGTTAGAAAATGAATTTTAGATCAGTAATCAGTACTCCCTCCGTCCCTCTTTAATCTACAAAAATTACCCTTTTGGTTGTCCCACTTTAATATACAAAGACCCAAAATGGAATTAATACTTTTAAAATAATGGGAGCCACTTGAAATACTCACAACTGTTGGTGATTTTAGTGTCAACATCTATTTTATGTAATTGTGATTTACTAGAGACCAATGCGATTTCATATTAGGCTCGGATACGAGTAAGGGAAAGTGTGGAGTACACACTCGTTTGAGTTAATATGTCTTCGACCACGATAAATAAGCAGGGGTCAAAATTTTGGTCTCATTTGATACTACGAAAAAAATTCCAAACAATTCTCTGAGTTTTGATCTGTCTTCTTTGCCTAGATACAGATTGCTTGATTATCTTATCCCAGTAGAAATTTCGTGAAACCCAGGCAATAAGGGTCGAAATATTTTATTCGGAAAGTGGATTATACGCGATTCAATCAATATCCAGGATTATCATTACACCCTAACCCCAATTTCTAACAAACGAATAAAATATTTTGTGATAATCATGGGTGGAGGAAGTACTGTGAAGGAGATGACGACCAACTTTGGGAAGTTGGATAAGTTTGAAGGCTATGATTTCAGACGCTGGCAGAAGAAGATGCACTTCCTTTTGACAACATTAAAGGTTGTGTATGTTCTGTCTACCCCCATGCCAGAACTATCGGAGGATGACAATTTGGAAGCAGTCAGGCGCCGATCAAAGTGGGAGAACGATGATTACATCTGTAGAGGACACATATTGAATGGTATGTCTGATTCTCTCTTTGATATATATCAGAATGTGGAATCTGCAAAAGAGTTATGGGATTATCTTGAATCCAAGTACATGGCAGAGGATTCTTCGAGTAAGAAGTTCCTTGTAAGTAATTTCAATAATTACAAGATGGTCGAATCAAGGCCTGTCATGGAACAATTCAATGAACTCCTGAGAATCCTTGGACAGTTTACACAACATGGTTTGAAAATGGATGAGGCAATATCTGTTTCAAGTGTAAGAGACAAGTTGCCTCCTTCCTGGAAGGATTTCAAACATAACCTGAAGCATGGTAAAGACGATCTGTCTTTGGTCCAACTTGGTAGTCACCTGCGCATAGAGGAATCTCTAAGAGCGCAAGAAAGTGACAAGGGTAAAGGAAAAGAAGTTGCTGGACCCTCGGTGAATAAGCTTGAGGAGGGTGGAAAGAATAAGAACAACAAGAAGCCTAAAGTGGCATGTTGGAGGTGTGGCAAAACTGGTCACTTTAAGAGGGATTGTCGTAGTGGAAAGAAAAAGGATGGCGCAAGCACTAGTGGTTCGGGAAAGGGGTCTAAATACCATACCCAAGACCAAGGTCAGAATTTAGTACATATTTGGAACAAATTTATTAAATATTCTGTTTCACTAATTTCTGAGGCATTTTATATGCATGATGATGCAATTACGTGGTGGATTGATTCTGGTGCCACAACTCATGTGTGTAAAGATCGTTTCTGGATTAAGACATTTGAACCGGTGGAAGACGATTCTGTTCTCTATATGGGTGGTGATCATTTCGCTCCTGTTCAAGGAAAAGGAAACGTGGTGCTGGAATTTAGTTCAGGAAAATCTGTTACTCTGTTTAATTTGTTGTATGTACCAAAACTTCGAAAGAATTTAATTTCGGGTCCTGTATTGAACAAGTGTGGATATAAACAATTTTATGAGTCAAGTATATCTTATCAAAGTCTGGTGTATTTGTAGGATTTGGTTATTATAACAATGAGATGTTTATGATGAATTTGAATAAAGTTCCTAATGATTCTAGTTCTGTTTATATGATTGATTCCAATGTTATTAATTCCTCATTATGGCATGCTCGTTTAGGACATGTGCACTATAAAAAAAATGCTTGAAATGTCTAAAGATGGTTTGATTCCTGCTATTGATAATAATTCTGGAAAATGTAATACTTGCATGTTGATAAAAATCACTAGAAAACCTTTTAAAAGTATAACAAGGAAATCTGTAATACTTGAATTAATACATAGTGATTTATGTGATTTTCATGCGACTCCATCTTTAGGCAATAAGAAGTATATTATCACTTTTATAGATGATGCCTCTAGGTTTTGCTATGTTTACTTGCTGCATGCAAAAGATGAAGCCCTAGATAAATTTAAAATTTTTAAAACAGAAGTTGAATTACAACAAAATGGCTTGATTAAAACATTTCGCACGGATAGAGGTGGTGAATATTATGATCCTGTATATTTTCAATCCGTAGGAATCATTCATGAAACTACGGCTCCTTATACACCACAACAAAATGGTGTGGCTGAAAGAAAAAATAGAACTCTTGAAGAAATGGTCAATGCCATGTTATCTTACTCGGGCTTGAGTGACGGGTTTTGGGGGGAAGCCATGTTAACGGCTTGCTATTTATTGAATAGCGTTCCTAATAAAAGGAACAAGATTACCCCATATGAACTTTGGTATAAGAAACAACCCAACTTGACATTTTTGCGAGTTTGGGGGTGTAGGGCTGTCGTTAGACTTCCAGACCCTAAAAGGAAAAAACTGGGAGAAAAAGGTATTGATTGCATCTTGTTGGATATGCTGAGCATTCCAAGGCATATATGTTTTATGTTATAGAACGTAATGACTACATTTCTATTAACACAATTATATAATCAAGAGATGCAATATTTGATGAGAATCGTTTCTCTTCAATACCTAGGCCGAAGGATATTATACCAAATTCGGGTAAATCTCAAAGGGATGATCGTTCAAATGATGTACCAAATGAGACACCCGAACCACGAAAAAGCAAAAAAGCAAGAAAAGATAAATCATATGGTGATAATTTTCAACTATATTTAGTTGAAGGATCAAGAGATCAGGTTGAATCTCAATACTCTTACTGTTATAATATAGAGGAGGATCCAAGAAGCTATGATGAAGCTATAAAATCGCGAGATGCTGCTTTTTGGAAAGAAGCAATTGACGATGAGATTAGTTCTATTATGGAAAATAATACATGGGTTTTTATCTGATTTACCACCAGGGTGTAAACCTTTAGGGTGCAAATGGATCTTCAAAAAGAAGATGAAAGTCGATGGAACAATTGACAAGTATAAAGCTAGATTGGTAATCCAAGGCTTTAGACAAAAGGAAGGGATCGACTACTTCGATACCTATGCACCAGTTGCTCGTATCACTACTATTAGATTGTTGATAGCTTTGGCAGCTATTCACAATCTATTGATCCATCAAATGGATGTCAAAACAACATTTTTAAATGGTGATTTGGAAGAAGAAGTGTATATGAAGCAACCTGAAGGATTTGTTATGCCAGGTAATGAGCATAAGGTGTGTAAGCTAATTAAGTCATTGTATGGGCTAAAACAAGCACCTAAACAGTGGCATCAAAAGTTTGATGAGATTGTTTTATCGAACGGTTTTGTACTAAATCAGTCCGAAAAATGTGTATATAGCAAATTTGATGAATCCGGCAAAGGTGTATTCATCTATCTATATGTAGATGACATGTTAATTTTTGGCACAGACCAAAATGTAGTTGATAAAACTAAGAAGCTTTTGTCATCAAAGTTCTCTTTGAAGGACATGGGAGAAGCCGATGTAATTCTCGGTATAAAAATTAAACGGATGAACAGAGGAATTGCAATTACACAATCTCATTATATTGAGAAAATTCTTAAGAAGTTTAATTGCAATGATTGTTCTAAAGTCAGTACTCCCATGGATCCAACTGAAAAACTTGTGCCAAATACTGGTAAACCTGTATCACAACTCGAATACGCAAAAGCCATTGGCAGTTTGATGTATGCTATGACGAGCACTCGACCTGATAATGCTTATGCAGTTGGAAGATTAAGCAGGTTCACTAGTAATCCTAGTATACAGCATTGGCGTGCAATAACAAGGGTGTTCAAGTACTTAAAAGGTACTATGAATTATAGTTTATGTTATTCTGGATATCCTTCTATCTTAGAAGGTTACATAGATGCTAGTTGGATCTACCAAGAAGATTCGTCTTCTACTAGTGGCTGGGTGTTCTTGCTTGGAGGAGGTGCAATTTCATGGGCTTCCAAAAAGCAGACATGTATTACTCATTCTACTATGGGATCTGAGTTCGTAGCATTAGCTGCTGCGGGCAAAGAAGCAGAATGGCTATGAAATTATATATATGAGATTCCATTATGGCCAAAACCGATATCGCCAATATCTATCCATTGTGATAGTGCAGCCACGTTGGCCAGGGCTTATAGTCAGATTTATAATGGCAAGTCTAGACACTTAGGTATCAGACATAGTATGATTCGTGAATTGATCATGAATGGTGTAATTTCAGTTGAGTTTGTTTGGTCTCAACAAAATTTAGCTGACCACTTGACGAAGGGGTTAGCTAGAGACTTAGTGAATAAGTCAGCAATAGGGATGGGATTAAAGTCCATCTAAACCTCTAGTTGTGAGATACCCTATTCCCTTCTAATACAACGTTAGAAGCCTGAATTCAAAGTGGAAAGCTCACAGTTGGAGATTGGAGCACATGTGATAATGTTTCCCAAGGTATGTGTTCAGACCTGCAAGTGATGGTTAGGTTGAAGAATATCTTCTTAATGGTTCTTTTGAAAAATTGCAAATGCAGGTGCAAGATTAAAGGAACTACCTATGTGAACATGAAGTTTTGCCGCTTCAAGAAGCTAGGACTTGGCTTTATATATGTTCATTAATGGATAGGGACACATGGCTTGTAATAGTGTCAGGTATAAACAATAGAGTGTTGTAAGAAACTTATGTGTATAGTATCTTCATGTATTCATATGAGTTGACAGGTTCAATCGTTAGGGACACCCCGATTCTCGAGTATTTGAAATGTGTATTATAATAAGATGAAAATTCAATCGCAAGACATTTTCATTTATGCATTTGTTTGTTTCGTTATGTTTGTTTCATATTTTATATGTTTAGTAAATCGAGGATTACACTAAAATGGGGGGGGGGGGCAAATATGTTGGTGATTTTAGTGTCATCATCTATTTTATGTAATTGTGATTTACTAGAGACCAATGCGATTTCATATTAGGCTCGGATACGAGTAAGGGAAAGTGTGGAGTACACACTCGTTTGAGTTAATATGTATTCGACCACGATAAATAAGCAGGGGTCAAGGGAGCTGCGCCCACTTGCGGGGTCAAGGGGCAGCGCCCCTTGTTGGGGTCCCGCCAAAACCAAAAGACACAATCGTTTGCTAAACAATTGTGACTGTTACCCGCCAAAAACCTAAAGACACAATCGTTGCTAACAATTGTGACTGTTTACTGCTTCAGTAATCTGTATATAAACAGATTTTGGTCTCATTTGATACTACGAAAAAAATTCCAAACAATTCTCTGAGTTTTGATCGGTCTTCTTTGCCTAGATACAGATTGCTTGATTGTCTTATCCCAATAGAAATTTCGTGAAACCCAGGCAATAAGGGTCGAAATATTTTATTCGGAAAGTGGATTATACGCGATTCAATCAATATCCAGGATTATCATTACACCCTAACCCCAATTTCTAACAACAACAACTATCCACTCATTATTCTCTACCCCACTTTCCCACTCCTACCCAACTATCTATACTCACAACACATCAACTTTTTCTCTTTCTCCTTAATTAATGTACCCAACCCAATTTTTGTAAGTTAAAGAGGGACGGAGGGAGTATATTAGATGTCTATGAAGATAATGACGGCACGACACGAAGAATGTCAACCTCATCGACTCTTTGCACTGTAGTTTAAGCATAAAAAAGATGCTTCGTTTCGTTGTTGTGTCGCAGTGAAAAGTGCAACTTTTCTTTTATATACTCCCCCGCCAAAATGATCTTCCCATTTGAATATTCAAACTTTTTACGAATATGAACACTTACTTCACTAGTCATGTTTTATTTATGCACTTTTAAACCCAAATGGTAGAAATGATAAAAACTTTTTGGGACAATGAGAAATAGCAGATGGGAAGATCGTTTTTGGGACAGAGGGAGTACATTAAAAATACATGGAGCCTTAGCTCAAGAGTGCCACAAAGAGAGTGGTCAATTTAGTGAAAACTAAGATTGATTTCCAAAATGACTACAATCAGTTCTTGCAGAATGACATTTACAAGATCCTGCACGCACATTCAAGAATATGTTTCTCTGGGGAAGAAAGTGAAGGAAGCTATTGTGAACGCCTAAGAGTGATTTAGGATGTAATGAAAACAAACACTTCTCCTCTATCAAGGAAAATAATACTCCGTAAATCAATATTATCATATCCGTATTGATCATAAGAGATTATGGAAAGAATGAGATTTCTTTTACTCAACTACAGTAACATGCCAACACTAACATCTATCCACTGCGAAATTCCCAAATTTATATAAAACTGATTACAAGTTGTTGTTTAAGCAGCGTAAGAGGTATGATAAGTTAATAACAATATAAAGACCAGCTGCATAAACCTTGCTAAGTTAGTTCCTTGATCCAATATTTGAATATCTGTAGTCTGATGTTATTTGGAAAACAGAGCTCAGTCTCTTTAAAGGAACTGGGTTGAGAGTACTTGTGCTACATCTTTCAATAGTTATATCCTTGTGCTAAATGTGATTATTGGGCCCTTAATATGTAAAAATATACACAACACACACCCACATATATAATTATATCCGCGATTTCCGAGTAGAAGCCGTGATTTTCCGGCGTTAGATTATTTAGGCTAAAAAGTGCATAAACAAAACATGACTAGTGAAGCAAGTGTTCATATCGTTAAAAAGTTTGAATAGTCAAATGTGAAGATTATTTCGGGACAAAGGGAGTATACACTTGTCGAAATCAGAACATATTTATAGGAAACCCTCCTCGATTCTGAACCAATATTTTGCTGCATTTCCTCCGACTTCTGTCTTTACCTGATCAAAACTTGGGAGTTGTGACGAAACTTCAGAATGAACTGTTCGCTGTGAATGTTGTGGGGCATGTGAAGCATGTGTGTTTTTTTTTTTGGCTTCACGACACAAACTTGCTGTCATATTTTTCTACATTTGCTGCATATTCTTTCCTTCCAACCACATTCCTAGCTAATATGCATAATGACCTCCCTGTTACGATATGATTTTGAACATGACTAATTGGTTAAAGCACATGATTGACCCTCTAATATGCATACTGATCTCCCTGTTTTGATAAGATTTAAAATAGGTGCCAAAACACATGAGTGCTCCATTTAGTTCCAAAGTTGTTAAAGATGCAAGGTAAGATATAGCAAATGATATCATTTGTATAGAGTCAAAAGTTTACACATATATTCATGTGCTTGGATTTACAAAATCTATGGAAACATCTATTATATACAACTCTGCATCACGATTCTTGTTTTCTACTAGAAGTTTAGGAGATTGAGTAGGGTAACTCTAGTTTTGATCAGATGCTTATAAATGCAATCTAATCCTTCTTGAACATCTTCAATGCTCATCTCTATTTCTGCAAGCACCTTTTGCACATTCTCAAATTTCAAGAAAGAGGATTTCTTTGCAAGTTCGAAATCCACCTTTCCGACTAGACTTTCTTCCGATGGTTGCTTTGGACCCATCATTTTTGAGACCAAAGACCACTTGTTTGATTTTTTTTGAGAGCTTGACCCGAGAATGAAGTGCAACAATGATTCAAGAACCCTCAAAGTTACTGATTCCACTTCTCTTAAAGGTGTTTCTTGAATTTTCTTGATAGATGAATGTTTCAAGTTCCTCATTGCTTTAACAATAGCCTTCTTTACTGCCTTCCTCTTGGATTGATATTCTTGAATAGCAGCAGAGAGTTCATTAGTATCGCCTCTTTTCCTGCGTAGAACTGATTGAAGTTGTTGTGCCGAGTCCTTTGTCATGAACATGGCATCTTTAGCAGTGCTACACAACTCCAAAAGGATGAGTAGCTCATCTAACATCTCATTCGCCCCAGCTATTTGGACTTCTCTAAGCACAATGTCAAAAGACCTATACAAATAGTTAAGGCCATTTATTTGTTGACCTATTGATGATGATGAAGTGGTGGCTTCAAGATCATCAAATTCAGTAATTTGGGTTGGTCTTGATGGCAAGCTAACAGATCTAGCATGGAAGTGGGTTCTTGGAATTGAAGAAACTGACGCCATTTTTAACAACTAAAGATAGATAGCTAGAAAGAGAAGTAGTTGAATATAAAGAAAATGTGTTGAGCTATTTTGCCTTCATCTTGTTATTGGGGTCAATATATATAGAGAAGCAAGGAAGACGTTAAGCATCTCCACACGTTGAAGATGGGATCTAAGCTATGGTTACGCAATATGTCTCCGTCCCCACCACATACACAGCTCATATTGATTATGCGTACATTATTGAGGAGGGAGACATTGCCCAGACATAGCTGACAAATTAGCATTTGGTGATCAGCTCATTGAAATTTTAGGCATTTGAAGATTCCTCGTGTCTCCCTCAATCATCTATGAGTTATTAAAAATTCATTCAATAAGAATATAAGCCATCCAATGTACCATTAATGCACACGCCGTTCAAGCACTAATAGTATGTCTCCGTCCCCATTCCCCACCACATTAACAGCTCATACTGATTATGTTCATGATGATTTCACGTAGGCCTAACTAACATGATCAAGGAGCATCCTATTTTCTAATGCAGAACACGGATGGCCGTGCAGATATTTAATCAGCTTTGTTATATTTTCTACTCACCATGTCTCTAACTCCCCAACAATCATTGACTATGTTTAGCATTATAATGCTCTAATTGCGAATAGTATTGCTGCGACACACTGTAAATAATACACAGCGTTATAAATATCAGCAAACAGGGCAGCCATGGATGCTCAACATATTTATGATAGTTAACAATGAAGATTCTTTATGTCTACCCGAGCTCATATACATACATACATGTATGTGAGTATATATATATATATATATATATATATATATATATATATATATATATATATATATATATATGAAGGCTAGCTACCGAATTCATTTTCCCTCCTGGTACCATGCTTAGCTTTATTTCTAAAGAATGAAGCTTTGACCGGAACCCACTTGACTTATAGATTCCAAGAAGCCCCATCTCTATTTTCTCAATGGACGCGGTAGGTATACGCCAATAGCTTCATATAGGGCTGAATCACCAGACCCGCGTATTCCTTTTTTAAAAAAAAACTGGTAAGCAAGTTAAATCAATGCTCGGGCGCCTAATTCTTAATAAAGAGAAGCGGGAAGTCAGAAATGGTAGGCGGCTGTCCCCTCTTGTGCTCAGTAGCAGCTTCGCTTCCATATTATATAGTATGCCGAGTCGATGACTGAAGAGCGTACTTCTTTCCAAGAAAGAGATGGATTCGAAGAGAGATATGTGAAGATGTTTCAATTTTCATATTGACCATAGAATATCCATACTAGTGAGAGTTGTTCAGTCTAGCCTATTGAGTTACTTAAAGATATGACTCTTCAAAATGACAATCCGTTCTTGCAAAATGACAATTCCAGGCCCGTGCACACAAGTTGAAGAATATATTTTTCTGAGGAAGAAAGTGAAGGAAGCTATTGTCAAATCCTAAGAGCGATTTAGAAGAATGTCATGAAAACAAAGGCTCCTCCTCTATATCAAGGAAAATAAAACTCCGTAAACTAATATAATCATATCCGTATTGATCACAATAGATTAGGGGATATATT
Source organism: Campanula takesimana (assembly GCA_026119855.1). Taxonomy (NCBI): domain Eukaryota; kingdom Viridiplantae; phylum Streptophyta; class Magnoliopsida; order Asterales; family Campanulaceae; genus Campanula; species Campanula takesimana. Next base: position 44,398 of record JAOWBW010000815.1, on the reverse strand, counting down.
GTCTAACAACTATCTCGCGATAGTGAACCACGTAAAATCTGTGTGCGCTTGTTTTACTTTCTGTCGTATATCTGCTTGTCTTTCGCTTCATTACAACAGATTATCTATTATTGATAAGTCGACTATATGAAGTCTCTTTGTCTCCTTGAGCTCACGAATACATAGAAATGAAGGCTAACTACAACATAGAGATGGTATTCTTGTTGCATCTTCTAGCAGATTTTCATACCAAATGAAAATTTTCTGTTGATAGCTTCTTGGCCCAAGAACTGCTGAAATTTCAAAAATGCATCTCCACATGTTGAAGATGAAATCAAGCCTCTGGTTACGCAATTTGTCTCCTCCCACCACATTAACAGCTGATATTGATTATGCTTACATTATTAAGAAGGGAGACATTGCCCAAACATTGCTGAGTAATTAACAAATGGCGATCAATAACAGCTCATAGTAATTACCTTCACATTAATTTGGCGCATGCCTAATTAACATGATCAAGGAGCGTACTGTATTTTCTAATGCAGAGCACAGATGGCTGTGCAGATAATTAATCAGCTTCCTAATATATTCTACTCACCATGTCTCTAACTCCCCAACATTCATTGACCTTATTTAGCATTACAAATGTACTGATTGTGAATAGTATCACACACACACACACACACACACACACACACACACACACACACACACACATATATATATATATATATATATATATATATATATATATATATATATATATTGTTAGAAAATTGGGGTTAGGGTAAATTGATAATCCTGGATATTGATTGAATCGTGTACAATCCACTATCCGAGTAAAGTATTTCGACCCTTTAAGCCTAGGTTTCACGAAATCTTCACTGGGATAAGACAATCAAAACAATCTGTATCTTAGGCCAAGAAAACAGATCAGAAACTTAGAGTATTATTAGGGTTTTTCGTAGAAGAAACATGAGACCAAAATCTGTTTTATAAACAGATGGGAAGAGGGATCAGATATGACTGTTGGCATCAAACAGTCACACCTGTTAGCCAACAAGGGGCGCAACCCCCTTGACCCTTGCTTCTTTATCGTGGTCGAAAACATATTGACTCAAAATGAGTGTGTACTCCACACTTTCCCTTACTCATATCCGAGCCTAATATGAGATCGCATTGGTCTCTAGTAAATCCAATTACATAAAATCGTTGATGACTCAAAATGAGTGTGTACTCCACACTTTCCCTTACTCATATCCGAGCCTAATATGAGATCGCATTGGTCTCTAGTAAATCCAATTACATAAAAACTGGCGGGAGATTAATTGTAGTACCAACAAAACCTAAACGGTATTGTTGGTACTACAGTACTACAATTAATCTCCCGCCAGTTTCCCCACCAAAACCCGCCAAAAACCAAGAGACATGATCAGTTAAATATTATGACTGTTGGGCCAACAGTCATGACTGTAAACAGTGCAACTGATTCTGCTCTTTTACTGCAATCTCTTTATAACCTGATTTGGGATCTCAGTTTCATTAATGAAAAACCCTAACTAATCTCTGAGTTTCTGATCTGTTTTCTCTGCCTAAGATACAGATTGTTTTTGATTGTCTTATCCCAATAAGGATTTCGTGAAACCCAGGCAAAAGGGTCGAAATACTTTATTCGGAGAGTGAATTATACACGATTCAATCAATCATCCAGGATTATCAATTTACCCTAACCCCAATTTCCAACATACATATATATAGGTAGGTGCTCAAATGAGAACCTAAATATCGTGAGAACCATGAGAACTTAATGTATCCAATGATGTATCCAAGTGCACATTGGGATACATTAGTTTTTACCTAATGTATTCAAGTAATGTATCCAATGATGTATCCAAGTCAAGTAATGTATTCAATGATGTATCCAAGTGAACCATTGGATACATTAGTTTTTTTACCTAATGTATCCAAGTTCTCACGGTTCTCACGATATTTAGGTTCTCACAGGAGCACTACCCTATATATATATATATATATATATATATATGATTACATATTATAAATGTCTAATAGCAAACAGGCCAGCATAGAGATGCTTATGAGATTACATATTATTGGTAATCAACAATGAAGATTCTTTATGTCTTCTCTTGAGCTCATAACTTACAAGCACACACACGCACACACATATATATAGGCTTACTACAAAATAGAGATGATATTCATTTCCCTTCTTTTTGCTGCTGTAAGTTTTGCAGACCAAAAACCCTTTACCATGCTTATATCAGAACCATCATTTGACATTTTACGTGCAATTTGGACGGGCTTCTGAACCATGAATCAAGACTATTGGCATGTGATTTGGAAATTGTATGCAGGACTCTTGGCTTGTGAGACTTGATGGACTTGTCAGTGATAAGGTAGAAAACGTGGTTGAGATTTCACTTCTCCACTTGAAATGGTTTGAACTTTCATTCTTAATATTGTACTTCCGATGTTCCAGCTGAACTATCGATGATTACTTATCTTGCTCCAATATCAATGTTAAGTAGGACTATGTCTTTTAGAGTTTTGAAAAAAATGAACTGGCTCAAATAGAAGCTATATATGTATATGTGGGTACGGAGCCTGTACATTGAAGTTGTATAGTTGGAAGAAGTTTTAATCCCACATCGAAAGAGAATGATAGCATAAAGGATTTAGGGATGAGGGTAAAACTAGTTGGTGGGCAACAATACTAGATACTTACCTGGACGGGGTCAATGGGTGATCAAGAAGTCTCATGGCCTAGATTGGTGACCTCCATTGCACATAGGAGGGGTGCCTATCTAAGGTCCGGCCCAAGTGGTCGAGCGTACGTCATAATTTGTGGCAGTGGGGGCCTGCGTTCGCGTGGCCCCTCCCCTTCTTAGTTTAATGTTTGATTCCAAAAGCAAACAGTTGTGTATGTAATTCAGTTGAAAACAAGTTTAAATGAGTCCATTTCTGGTGATAAGTTTGCGAGCGCGAAAAATGGAGAAAAATAATAAACCTTGTCATAGTTTGTTAATGCAATGATCATCTATGTTTCGTTACACGCACTTGTGCTGCATAATCTTTCCCTCCAACCACAACTTCAGCAAATCCACTTACTGATTTGCTTGTTTTGCTAAGATTTCTAACATGACTAGTTTCTTAATTAGCAATTGACTCAAGAGTGTCACATTTCATAATGAAGATGTTATAGGTTCGTAAAAGTAACACGCAAAAGTAGTTTGGTATTCAAGTAGTTGAAGATGCAAGGTAAGATAGATCCAGTGATATCGTTGTATAGAGTCAAAATTTTACACATATATTCAAGTGCTTCTAATTAAAAAATTATACGCAAAGATCTATAAAATACAACTCTGCATCATAAATCTTGTTTTCATCTAACTATTGAGGTGATTGAGGAGTGAAACTCTAGTTTTGATCAAATGCCTATAAATGCATTCTAGTCCTCCACTCCTCCTTCAACATCTTCAAGATTCAGTTCCATCTGTGTAAGCTCCTTTTGCACATTCTCAACTTTCAAGCAAGAAGATTTCTTTGCAAGTTCAAAATACACCTTTCCGACTAGACTTTCTTCTGATGGTTGCTTTGGACTCAACATTTTTTAGACTAGAGACCACTTGTTTTAGTTCTTTTGAGAGCTTGACCCGAGAATGAAGCACAACAAGGATTCGAGTACCCTCGAAGTAGCTGATTCCATCTCTCTTAAAAGGGTTTCTTGGATTTTCTTGATGGAATAACGTTTCAAGTTCCTCAAAGATTTAACAATACTCTTCTTTACTGCCTTCCTCTTTGATTGATATTCTTGAATAGCAGCGGAGAGTTCAATACTATGACCTCTTTTCCTGCGTAGAACTGATTGGAGTTGTTGTGCTGAGTCTCTTGTCATCAACAAGGCAACTTTGGCTACACAACTCCAAAAGCATGAGTAGCTCATCTAACATCTCATTCACAACATCATTTTGGACTCCTTTGAGCAAATTTGCGAAAGAGCTATACAAATTGTTAAGACCATCTATTTGTTGACCGATTGATGATGATGATGATGTTGATGATGAAGTGGTGGGTTCAAGATCAGCAAATTCAGTAATTTGGTTTGATGTAGATGGAAAAATAGCAGATCTAGCATGGGAGTGGGAGTGGGTTTTTGGGATTGAAGAAATTGAAGCCATTTTTATCTTCTAGGGAGAGAGAGAGAGAGAGAGAAGTGAATGAAACGAAGAGAATTGGTTACGCTATTTTGCCTTCATCTTGTTAATAAGGTCAATATATATAGTGAAGCTAGGGAGAGAGACGTGAAGCATCTCCACACGTTGAAGAGGGAGACATTGCTCAAACATAGCTGACTAATTAGCATATGGTGATCAACTTATTGAATTTTGAACGTTTGAAGATTCCTCTTGTCTCCCTCAATCATCTATTAATTATAATGAACTCTATCAATAATAAAATAAGCCATCCATTGTACCATTAATGTTCACTCCATGCAAGCACTGATACACATTAACAGCTAATACTGGTTTTGTTCACATTAATTTCACGAGGCCTAACTTGTTGGTGATTTTAGTGTCATCAACGATTTTATGTAATTGTGATTTACTAGAGACCAATGCGATTTCATATTCTGCTCGGATACGAGTAAGGGAAAGTGTGGAGTACACACTCGTTTGAGTTAATATGTTTTCGACCACGATAAAGAAGCAGGGGTCAAGGGGCAGCGCCCCTTGTTGGTGTTCCAAATAATCTCCCGCCAGTTTTCCCACCAAAACCCGAAAATTAAGAGACAGGCCAAACAGGAGTTGCTCGGCCGAGCACTTCCTTAACTCGGCCGAGCATGATTTTCACAGTAAACAGAAGTCACGAAAAAAGGACTGCTCGGCCGAACACATTTCCTTGACGCGGCCGAGCAGACACTGAATCAGTGAAAAGGTGCCTTTTCTGTTGACAGTCATGACTGTTGTGAATGTAACCATTGTCTCTCTTCTGCTCCAGACGAAAATCTGTTTATAAACAGATTATTTGGACTCAAATAAACATACAAAACACACACAAATTCTCCAAGTTTTGATCTGATCTCTTTGCCTAGAATCAGATTGCTTGATTGTCTTATCCCATACAAAGATTTCGTGTAACCTAGGCATAAAGGGTCGAAATACTTTGTTCGGAAAGTGAACATACACAATTCAATCATTATCCAAGATTATCAACAAACCCTATTTCCCCAACAAACGAACAAAGTATTCTGTGATAATCATGGGTGGAGGAAGTACTGTGAAGGAGATGACGACCAACTTTGGGAAGTTGGACAAATTTGAAGGCTATGATTTCAGACGTTGGCAGAAGAAGATGCACTTCCTTCTGACATCATTGAAGGTGGTGTATGTTCTGTCTACCCCCATGCCAGAATTGTCGGAGGACGATAATTTGGAAGCAGTCAGGAGAAGATCGAAGTGGGAGAACGATGACTACATCTGCAGAGGGCATATATTGAATGGTATGTCTGACTCTCTCTTTGACATATATCAGAATGTTGAATCTGCGAAGGAGTTGTGGGATTCTCTTGAATCCAAGTACATGGCAGAGGATGCTTCGAGTAAGAAGTTCCTCGTAAGTAATTTCAATAATTACAAGATGGTCGAATCAAGGCCTGTCATGGAACAATTCAATGAACTCCTGAGAATCCTTGGACAGTTTACACAACATGGTTTGAAAATGGACGAGGCAATATCTGTTTCAAGTATAATAGACAAGTTGCCTCCTTCCTGGAAGGATTTCAAACACAACTTGAAACATGGTAAAGACGATCTGTCTTTGGTCCAACTTGGTAGTCACCTGCGTATAGAGAATTCTCTAAGGGCACAAGAGAGTGACAAAGGAAAAGGAAAAGAAGTTGCTGGACCCTCAGTGAATATGCTTGAGGAGGGTGGAAAGAAAAGGAACAATAACAAAAACAGAGGAAAGAAACGTGGTTCCAATAACAACGATGATTCTGGTCCCAACAAGAAGCCTAAAGTGGCATGTTGGAGGTGTGGCAAAACTGGTCACTTTAAGAGGGATTGTCCTAGTGGGAACAAGAAGGATGGCGCAAGCACTGGTGGTTCGGGGAAGGGGTCTAAGGACCATACCCAAGACCAAGGATGATACAGTTGCGTGGTGGATTGATTCCAGTGCCACAACCCATGTTTGTAAAGATCGTTGCTGGTTTAAGACATTTGAATCGGTGGAAGACGAATCTGTTCTCTACATGGATGATGATCATTTTGCTCCCGTTCAAGGAAGAGGAAATGTGGTGCTGGAATTTAGTTCAGGAAAATCTGTTACTCTGTTTAATGTATTGTATGTACCTAAACTTCGGAAAAATTTAGTTTCTGGTCCTGTTTTGAACAAGTGTGGATATAAACAAGTTTATGAGTCTGATAAGTATATCTTATCAAAGTCTGGTGTTTTTGTAGGATTCGGTTATTATAACAATGGGATGTTTATGTTGAATTTAAATAAAGTTCATAATGATTCTAGTTCTGTTTATATGACTGATTCCAATGTTGATTATTCCTCATTATGGCATGCTCGTTTAGGACATGTGCACTATAAAAGAATGCTTGAAATGTCTAAAGATGGTTTAATTCCTGCTATTAATAATGATACTGGAAAATGTAATACTTGCATGTTAACAAAAATCACTAGGAAACCTTTTAAAAGTATAACAAGGAATTCTGTAATACTTGAATTAATACATAGTGATTTATGTGATTTTCATGCAACTCCATCTTTAGGAAATAAAAGGTATATTGTCACTTTTATAGATGATGCCTCTAGGTTTTGCTATGTTTATTTGCTGCATGCAAAAGATGAAGCCATGGATAAATTTAAAATTTTTAAAACAGAAGTTAAATTACAACAAAATGGCTTGATTAAAACCTTACGCACAGATAGAGGTGGTGAATATTATGATTCTGTATACGTTCAATCCGTAGGAATCATTCATGAAACTACGGCTCCTTATACACCACAACAAAATGGTGTGGCTGAAAGGAAAAATAGAACTCTTGAAGAAATGGTCAATGCCATGTTATCTTACTCAGGCTTGAGTGACGGGTTTTGGGGGGAAGCCATGTTAACGGCTTGCTATCTATTGAATAGGGTTCCTAATAAAAGGAACAAGATTACCCCATATGAACTTTGGTATAAGAAACAACCCAACTTGACATTTTTGTGAGTTTGGGGGTGTAGGGCTGTGGTTAGACTTCCAGATCCTAAAAGGAAAAAGTTAGGAGAAAAAGGTATTGATTGCATCTTTGTTGGATATGCTGAGCATTCCAAGGCATATAGGTTTTATGTTATAGAACCTAATGAGTACATTTCTATTAATACAATTATAGAATCAAGAGATGCAATATTTGATGAGAATCGTTTCTCTTCAATACCTAGGCCAAAGGATATTATACCAAATTCGGATGTATCTCAAAGGGATGATCATTCAAATGATACACCAAGTGAGACACCCGAGCCACGTAAAAGCAAAAGAGCAAGAAAAGCTAAATCATATGGTGATGATTTTCAACTATATTTAGTTGAAGGATCAAGAGATCAGGTTGAATCTCAATACTCTTATTGTTATAATTTAGAGGAGGATCCAAGAACCTATGATGAAGCTAAAAAATCGCGAGATGCTGCTTTTTGGAAAGAAGCAATAGACGATGAGATTAGTTCTATTATGGAAAATAATACTTGGGTCTTATCTGATTTACCACCAGGTTGTAAACCTTTAGGGTGCAAATGGATCTTCAAAAAGAAGATGAAAGTCGATGGAACAATTGACAAGTTTAAATCTCGATTGGTAATCCAAGGCTTTAGACAAAAGGAAGGAATCGATTACTTCGATACCTATGCACCAGTTGCTCGTATCACTACTATTAGATTGTTGATAGCTTTGGCAGCTATTCACAATTTATTGATCCATCAAATGGATGTCAAAACAGCATTTTTAAATGGTGATTTGGAAGAAGAAGTGTATATGAAGCAACCTGAAGGATTTGTTATGCCAGGTAATGAGCATAAGGTGTGCAAGCTAATTAAGTCATTATATGGGCTGAAGCAAGCACCTAAACAGTGGCATCAAAAGTTTGATGAGGCTGTTTTGTCCAATGGTTTTGAATTAAATCAGTCAGACAAATGTGTATATAGCAAATTTGATGCATCCGGCAAAGGTGTATTCATCTGTCTATATGTAGATGACATGTTAATTTTTGGCACAGACCAAAATGTAGTTAATAAAACTAAGAAGCTTTTGTCATCAAAATTCTCTATGAAGGACATGGGAGAAGCCGATGTAATTCTTGGCATAAAAATTAAAAGGTTGAACAAGGGAATTGCAATTACACAATCTCATTATATTGAGAAAATTCTCAAAAAGTTTAATTGTGATAATTGTTCTAAAGTCAGTACTCCTATGGATCCAGCTGAAAAACTTATGCCAAATACTGGTAGACCTGTGTCACAGCTCGAATACTCAAAAGCCATTGGCAGTTTGATGTATGCTATGACAACCACTCGACCTGATATTGCGTATGCAGTAGGAAGATTGAGCAGGTTCACTAGTAATCCTAGTAGACAGCATTGGCATGCTTTAACAAGAGTGTTCAAGTACTTAAAAGGTACTATGAATTACTGTTTGTGTTATTTTGGACAACCTTCTATTTTAGAAGGTTACTCAGATGCTAGTTGGATCAACCAAGTAGATTCATCTTCTACTAGTGGCTGGGTGTTCTTGCTAGGAGGAGGGGCCATTTCATGGGCTTCCAAGAAGCAGACATGTATTACTCATTCTACTATGGAATCCGAGTTCGTAGCATTGGCTGCTGCTGGTAAAGAAGCAGAATGGCTACGAAACTTGATATATGAGATTCCATTATGGCCAAAACCGATATCGCCAATATCTATCCATTGTGATAGTGCAGCCACATTGGCTAGGGCTTATAGTCAGATTTATAATGGCAAGTCTAGACACTTAGGTGTCAGACATAGTATGATTCGTGAATTGATCATGAATGGAGTGATTTCAGTTGAGTTTGTTCGGTCTCAACAAAATTTAGCTGACCACTTGACGAAGGGGTTAGCTAGAGACTTAGTGAATAAGTAATCAATAGGGATGGGATTAAAGTCCATCTAATCCTCTAGTTGTGAGATACCCAATTCCCTTCTAAAACAACGTTAGAAGCTTGAATTCAATGTGGAAAGCTCACAGATGGAGATTGGAGCACATGTTATTATGTTTCCCAAGGTATGTGTTCAAGACCTGCAAGTGATAGTTAGGTTGAAGAATATCTTCTTAATAGTTCTTTTGAAAAATTGCAAATGCAGGTGCAAGACTAAAAGAACTACCTATGTGAACATGAAGTTTTGCCGCTTCAAGAAGCTAGGACTTGGCTTTCTATATGTTCATTAATGGATAGGGACACATGGCTTGTAATAGTGTCAGGAATAAACTTTAGAGAGTTGTAAGAAACTTATGTGTATAGTATCTCCAGGTATTCATATGAGTTGACGGGTTCAATCGTTAGGACACCCCGATTCTCGAGTATTTGAAATGTGTAGTATACTAAGATGAAAATTCAATCGCAAGACATTTTCATTTATGCATTCGTTTGTTTCGTTATGTTTATTATATATTTATATGATTAGTAAATCGAGGATTACACTAAAATGGGGGGAAATGTTGGTGATTTTAGTGTCATCAACGATTTTATGTAATTGTGATTTACTAGAGACCAATGCGATTTCATATTCTGCTCGGATACGAGTAAGGGAAAGTGTGGAGTACACACTCGTTTGAGTTAATATGTTTTCGACCACGATAAAGAAGCAGGGGTCGAGGGGGAGCCGCCCCTCGCCGGGCTCGGGGCAGCGCCCCGAAACCTAGACAGTATATTTGGTGTTCCAAATAATCTCCCGCCAGTTTTCCCACCAAAACCCAAAAATTAAGAGACAGGCCAAACAGGAGTTGCTCGGCCGAGCACTTCCTTAACTCGGCCGAGCATGATTTTCACAGTAAACAGAAGTCACGAAAAAAGGTCTGCTCGGCCGAGCACATTTCCTTGACGCGGCCGAGCAGACACTGAATCAGTGAAAAGGTACCTTTTCTGTTGACAGTCATGACTGTTGTGAATGTAACCATTGTCTCTCTTCTGCTCCAGACGAAAATCTGTTTATAAACAGATTATTTGGACTCAAATAAACATAGAAAACACACACAAATTCTCCAAGTTTTGATCTGATCTCTTTGCCTAGAATCAGATTGCTTGATTGTCTTATCCCATACAAAGATTTCGTGTAACCTAGGCATAAAGGGTCGAAATACTTTGTTCGGAAAGTGAACATACACAATTCAATCATTATCCAAGATTATCAACAAACCCTATTTCCCCAACATAACTTACATGATCGAGGAGTGTACTATTTTCTATTGCAGAACACGGATCATGCAGATATTTGTAATCAGCGTTATAATATTTTCTACTCGCCCCCAACAGTCACTGACAATATTTTTAGTTATAAATGTACTAATAGCGAATTGTATGGCTGCACCATACTGTAAATAATACTCCACATAGTTATAAATGTCTAATATAGCAAACAGGCCAGAATGGAGACACTCATGAGATTATATGCGAGTATTATTGATAGTCATCATATATATGTAGGCTTACTTCAGAGTAGAGATGATATTCATTTTCCCTCTTCTGGCAGCAGGCCATTTATGAAGACTTGTGGCTTCTGAACCACAAGTCTTGATGGGTTTGATCGTGTTCCTGTTGTATCCCACATCTGGAATTAACAAGCTTTGCTTTCAATATACAGTATAAAGATCAAGTATTTCGTAAACCAATATTAATAACATATATAATAACCAACTGCTTAAACCTTGCTAAGATAGTTCCTTGATCCAATATTTGAATTTCTATAGTCCGATGTTATTTCGAAAACATAGTTCAGTCTCTTTGATTACAGGTGGTTCAATAGTTATAGGGGCCTTGTGCTAAATGTGAATATTGGGCTCTTAATGTTTAAAAATATACACAACACACAACACACGTATAATTATATTCGCGATTTCCGATTAAAAGCCGTGATTTGCCGGCGTTAGATTTTTATGGCGTGATTTCTGAGCCATGATTTTGGAGTTGTCACTTTTCTTTTGAACTCGCGTTTTCTGATTTTGGAGTTACCATTTCATCTTTGTGTGCCCACATTTTAACTTCGAATTGGGCTAGGTGTGCAAGGGAGAAGTGGTGGAATATATGCGAGCCTTTGAAATTTTGGGCTCTTAGCTATTGGGTTGTTTGCACATGCTCATAACCGGGTCTGTCTTTATAGATGGTACATGCGTATCTAAAGTACAATGGTTAAAATACATAGAGTCTTTAAAACCAAAGCTTAGGCAAAGTATGATGGTTTAAAAGGGGAGATAATTACAAACCAATGCAACGTACTACACTCTTGGTTACACAAAAGGTAACCTACTCTTCTTTAACAACATAATGAAACGTACTTTTTTGTCGGGTTACAAATAATGCAACCATGTTGGATGACGTTAAGTTTTATTAACGAAATGAACCAACTCGTTAAATAAACTAAAAGTCGTGAAAGAAGTAACACACCTTTCATCTTCAACCTCATTTCATTTCTATCCTTGCAATTTTTCCAATTTCAAAGAAAAAACAAAGGTGGATGAACACACTGTCCAACCCACAAAATCAACCCAGTTAACCCAATATACCCTTAACCCAATCAACCCACCGGCGACTCCCTCCGGCCGTCACTGACTCACTGTCTGCAAACACACAGCCATACACACAAACACATCACTGGCGCTTCCTCATAGACCCAACCAAATCGACTTCAACCATTCAATTTGGGATGAAAATGGAGGTTGAGATCTGAAATCTTTGGACATGTATGGGAATGAATATCGAATCTCAGCAGCCAGATTTCTTCATCTTTTGGTTTCTTTTTTTAGGGAGTCGCCGGTGGGGGAAGGGAGTCACCGGTGGAAATTAAAGAACGGAAAGGAGCAGATGATGCCGCCGATGAAGGTGACCCAAAGGGCTGCACCCCAGGCAGTGGAGAAACAGAGAACATGAGCGAGCTTGACGAAAGTAGAGAGCTTTGGGGAATTTGATGATCCGAATGTTTCCGGTGGGATAGGTTTGAAAGAAGGGGACGGGGTATTTTAGGGTAAGGAAGGATGAACACTATCAAACTCATTAAATAAGTTAACGAATGTTACAAATATTTAAATGGTGTTAGTTTTTTCTTATAATAGAAGGGGAGCCTTGGTACACCGGTTAAGGTGTTGCCGTGTGACTTGGAGGTCACGGGTTCAAGTCCTGGAAGCAGCCTCTTGCAATGCAAGGCAAGGTTTGCCTACATTTCACCCTTATGGTGGGGACCCTTCCCCGGACCCTCGCTATGCGGGGATGCCTTGTGCACCGGGCTGCCCTTTTTTTTTTTTTAGTTTTTTCTTATAATGTAAGCATTTTAGTTATTTTTTAACGTCGTTAAAGACCGTTCCATTATTTGTAACATAATGGTAAAGTACATTTCATTAAAATGTCAAATCATAGTACATTGCATTAATTGTAACAAATGCTATAGTACGTTACCCTATATGCCTAAAAGTACCAAGCAGAAGTATTGAAGTTGTTGAAGAAGCTAGATAAGTTGGAGCCAATAATATCATTTACTCCCTCCGTCCCAGCTCACTTGACACTTATTTCCATTTTGGTCTGCCCCAGCTCACTTGACACTTCCCAAAATAGTCTACTTTTTATAATTTTATATTCACTCTATCCTACCACTCATTCTCTATCTTCATTTTCCACCACTCAATTTATTCAACCAACACCACTATTTACCCCACCCATTCTCTCTTCATTTTCTACCACACATTTTCCTTATTTTAATATTTTTTCTTAGTTATTGTGCCCACCTCTTGGGTGTCAAGTGAGGTGGGACGGAGGGAGTATATAGAGTCAAAATTTTACACACATATATTCATGTGCTTGGATTTACAAAATCAATGCAAATATCTATTATATACAACTCTGCATCACGATTCTAGTTTTCTACTAGCAGTTTAGGAGATTGAGTAGGCTAACTCTAGTTTTGATCAGATGCTTATAAATGCAATCTAATCCTTCTTCAACATCTTCAATGCTCAACTCTATTTCTGCAAGCATGTTTTGCACATTCTCAAATTTCAAGCAAGAGGATTTCTTTGCAAGTTCAAAATTCACCTTTCTGGCTAGACTTTCTTCTGATGGTTGCTTTGGACCCATCATTTTTGAGACCAAAGACCACTTGTTTGAGTTTTTTTGAGAGCTTGACCCGAGAATGAAGCACAGCAAGGACTCAAGAACACTCAAAGTAATTGATTGCATCTCTTTCAAAGGGGTTTCTTGGATTTTCTTGATGGAAGAACCTTTTATGTTTCTCAAAGCTTTAGTAATAGCCTTCTTTACCGCCTTTCTCTTGGATTGATATTCTTTAATAGCTGAGGATAGTTCAATACTATCTCCTCTTTTTCGTGTAAATTGCAATTTGGTTCCTGACATTTACAAACTTTTGCAATTTAGTTCCCAACAGTTTTTTTTCGCCAATTGGTTCCCAACATTTACATTTTTTTGCAATGTGGCTATTAAAGTAACCGGGCGTTAGTTTTCTAACAGATTTTATGTCATGTGACTAGCACATGACGTTTTAAGATATTCTTAAAGCTACACATATCCGATTAATATGATTCTTCTTTTAAATTGAAGCTAATATTTAAATCTACAATATATATTTTTTTGGAAATTTATTGGGTAGTTGGATTATTTTTACATTTAATCTTAATTTTAAATATTAAAAAAATAGAAAATACGTAAAATATAATCTAAAAAGATATTAGCCCAAATATGTTCCATATGAAGTAAAAATTCTATATGTAGATTATCAGTTCGTAAAAATCTTTGATAGAAAAAATAGGAAGAAGAAGAGGAGGATGAATCGAGGGAAGAGTGTATGTGGAATGGGTGTTGCGGGAAAGTGGCAGAGGGGTGGAGAAAAATAAACTTTAGGAAACATACATATAGAAATTACTTCATATGAAACATACTTGGGCTAATACCTTTTTTAGATTATATTTCACGTGTTTTTATTTTTTTAATATTTAAAATTAAGATTAAATGTAAAAATATTTTAGGTACCCAACAAATTTCCAAAAAAAAATTTATGTTGTAGATTTAAATATTAGCTTCAATATAAAAAAAGAATCATATTAATCGGATATGTGTAGCTTTACGAATATTTTAAAACGTCATTTAAAACGTCATGTGCTAGTCACATGCCATAAAATCGTTAAAAAACTAACGCCCAGTTACTTTTATAGCCACATTGCAAAAAAATGTAAATGTTGGGAACCAATCGGCGAAAAAAAACTTTTGGGAACCAAATTGCAAAAGTTTGTAAATGTCAGGAACCAAATTGCAATTTGCCCCCTCTTTTTCTGCGTAGAACTAATTGAAGTTGTTGTGCCGACTCCCTTGTAATCAACAAGGCATCTTTAGCAGTGCTACACAACTCCAAAAGACTGAGTAGTTCATCTAACAGCTCATTCAGTCCATCGTTTTTTACTCATTTGAGCAAATTTGAAAAGGAGCAATATAAATTGTTAAGACTATCTATTTGTTGACCTATTGATGATAATGATGATGATGATGAAGTGGTGGCTTCAAGATCATTAAATTATGAAATTTGGCTTGATCTAGAAGGTAAGCTAACAGATCGAGCATGGAAGTTTGTTTTTTGGATTGAAGAAATTGAAGCCATTTTATTCAGCTAGAGACAGATAAAGAGAGAAGTGACTGAAAATATAGATATTTGTTAAGCTATTTTGCCTTCATCTTGTTAATGGGGTCTATATATATAGTGAATTTAGGGAGAGACGCGTGAAGCATCTCCACACGTTGAAGGTGCGATCTAGGCTATGGTTACGCAATATGTCTCTGATACGGGGAAAACGCAATGGAAAAGAAGAATAAAGAAAATGGATAGAAAAGGATATATATGCTCACCACTTCAAAGAATCCACCTTGAAGATACAGGGCATAAACAACTCACCACTCTAACGAATCCACCAAAGAGATACAGGGTTGTGTTTGTTCACCACTAAACGGAATCCACCGAATAGATAAAGAACAACAAAAGATGGCACAAAGCACAATCTTATATTATTTTATAAACTCAAATTCCACTTCCTTTACAATGACTATTTCTAGGGTATTTATAGAATACTTGGGACATCCCTCCAAGCTTAGGAATATCAAAAATACTTAAAGGATAAATCTAATAATTAATTACATATAGATAAGATGGATAATATATCCAAAGATTCATGAAACACAAAATGTTGATCAAAATTTGGATGTATATGACTTTCAGACTACCTTCTAGCCAAATAGACATAACTCTCTCTAGAAAGCTCCAAATGATGATCCGAAAAGTGCTGTTTAAACTACACTTAATGATCTTTCCAATGATATTTATTTGTAATTTTTGGCCGAGTAAATTTATAGATACACCCTGTTGAAGTTGACTGAAATTTATGAGACTGTCAAGTAGCTCCTGCGTCAAACTCCCATTCTTGACGAAAATTCGTCCACGAATTTTGAGTAAAGCATTGAAAATAGTAGTAGAAATTCTCGCAATAAGAACTTGAAGAACTTTGAATTGTGTTGCACTCGTAAGAACATTCATCCAATCGGTCCAACAAGTTTTGAGAAAGTTATTAATGATAATTGTTTTTATGAACAAAGAGACAACGGACATGTTTGACGGATTGATGTCAAAATGATCTTTATAACTATGAACACTCTGAAAATGATCAAAAATACCCTTGGATTGACACGATGGGATTGTTGTATAAATATTTAAGATTGATTTATCCTCAAATGAAATTGAATAATTTGACCAACAAATATGACAATTGTCTAAGCATTTATCATACCGTGGTGACGAACTATATTCAAAATTTTCACATGAAAATCCCACTTGTTTTCTTGGATACTCATCATAGGTTGGAGGTTGAGACCAATCAACTATGGGTTGAGGGGAAACAAAATCGGTAAATGACCAAAAAAGAGCATTCATTATGAGTCGAGAAATAGAATTATTTTTTTATATATTTTTTTTATAAGAAAAGATGGAGATACCCACGGACTAAACAACGCTAAGAAGGTTGTTTATAACCGAGCTCTAGATACAACCTCTTGAAGTTGACTGAAATTATTAAGATTATCAAGTGCCAACCATTTGGCTCCCGCGTCATACTCCCCCACTTGAAAGAAGATTTGTCCTTGAACTTTAGCCAACGCCTCTCTAGAATCTGTAGAATATCTTTCAAGCATTTGGATTGATAGATCTTGAATTCTCTTTTTGTATACTCGGCGAACTTTAAATTTTATCGCCTTTGTGACCACATCCATCCATTCACTCCAACAAGTTGTGAGAAAATGATCAATAATTAACTTGTTGATGAACCAAGAAACGGAAATGCTTGAATAATCTAGATCAAAAGGATCTTGGTAGAAGCAATCAAATTTAATATTTTCAAAAGTATCCATTGCTCGATTTAATGAAATTTTACGAAAAACATTAAAATTTTCGAAGGCAATGAACATGAAATAGATCCACAAATTTGACAATAACCCACACATTTGTCAAAACATGGAGGGGAACAATATTCGAATTCATGGAAAGAAAATTCTTTTTGATCTTGAGGATATTCATCAAAAATTGGAGGTAGGGACCAATCAAGAAATTGTTATTGAGTGATGGTACTAGTAAAAGGCCAAGAAATGTCCATGACGAATTGAGAATTTTTTTTATTTTTTATTTTATAAGAAAATAGGAGATGAAGAAAAAGAATCGGATAAAATGATTTTTAAACTGAAACAAAAATACCCACGGACTAAACAACACTAAGAAGGTTGTTTATAACCGGGCTCTAGATACCACTTGATATGGGGAAAACGCAATGGAAAAGAAGAATAAAGAAAATTGATAGAAAATGATAGGATGCTCATCACTTCAAGGAATCCACATTGAAGATAAAGTGCATAAACAACTCACCACTCTAAGGAATCCACCAAAGAGATACAGGGTTGTGTTTGTTCACCACTAAACGGAATCCACCGAATAGATAAAGAACAAGAAAAGATGGCACAAAGCACAATCTTATATTATAATAAACTCAATATTCAACTCTCTTTACAATACAATTGGTAGGGTATTTATAGGTTACTTGGAACATCTCTCCAAGTCTAGGAATACTAAAGATTCTAAGGGATTAGGATAATAATTATTATTTAGGATTAAGATAAAATAGAAAGCTCAAAAGACATTAAACATAAGGGCAAATAACACATTAGTGCCCCAAAGTTTTATATGAGTTGCAATTTAGGTCTTAATGTTCCAATTTTGGTAATTTGGTGCCTAATGTTCACCTTTAGTTGCAAAATGTGTCTTTTTTGGATGGTCATGGATGGAAGCTAACAAAATTAACGAAAAATTTAACGAGGATCTTTAAAAATTGCATTTCTTACCCAGAAAGGCAAGTTGGCGTTGTGGGAGTAAGAGAAAGCATGGTAGAAGAAGAGATGTGAAGGTGGCTGGTGTGTGTGTGTGTGTGTGTGTGGGGGGGGGGGGGTGGGGTGGAGGGAAGGAGACAAAGAAGGTAGGAGTTTAGGTTTGATTTTTTTTATTTTTCCTTTTCAAGCAAATTTAGGTTAAAGAGGTTTTTTAAGGCTATTATCTATGGACTAATATCTAAATTTAGCCTTTTACTTTAAAAAAAATAATAATTTTAGCCCTTTACGTAAGGTATTATAATTATAATTGACTATAGTGTAAGGTATTTTTATTTTTATAATTTTTACTACTGTACAAAAAATTTATTATTTTAAATGATAAACAATATTTTTACTTTGATATTTATTATGTGATTTTTTTGGGGTTAATTAAAATATAAATTATTTTATTATTATTAATATATATATATATATATATATATATAATTTTAAGAGTTGTAAAGTTTTTAACAAAATGGGGTCAACATAAATAATTATTGAACTTTATGGGTAAGAAATGCAAGTTTCAAATAAGCTCGTTAGATTTTTCGTTAATTCTGTTAGCTTCCATCCATTATCATCCAAAAAAGACTCATTTTGCCACAAAATGTGAACATTAGGCACCAAATTGCCAAAATTGGAACATTAGGACCTTAATTACAACTCATATGAAACTTTGGGGTACTAATGTGCTATTTGCCCTAAACATAAAGATAGTCCAATTTTCGGATGAATCTGATTTTCTGACTACCCTTCACAAAAATATCCATAACTCTCTTTAGAATGATCCAAACAATGATCCGAAAAGTTCTCCAGAAATTACATTCAGAGGCATTTCCAATGGTATATTATTTGTAACGTTTGGCCCAGTAGATTGATAGATACAACCTCTTGAAGTTGACTTAAATTATTAAGATTATCAAGTGCCAACCATTTGGCTCCCGCGTCATACTCCCCTTCTTGAAGAAAATTCGTTCACGAATTTTGAATAAGGTATTAAAGATACTTGTAGACAATCTGTTATTAAGAACTTGTTGAACTTTAACTTTGATTACCCTCCTAACGATATCCATCCAGTTGGTCCAATAAGTTGCAAGAAAGCTATCAATGATGATTTTTTCGAGAAACAAGGAGAATGGCATGCTTGAATCCAAGAGATGGAAAAACATAAATGATCAACATCAAAAGGATCTTTGTAGCAATATTCAAGTTTAAGATTTCCAAAACTATCCTTTGACCGACCATATGAAAAGATGTTAAAAGCATTTGAATTTTTGCAAAGTAAAGAAGATGATAAAGAAACACAAATTTGACAATAAGCCACACATTTGTCGAAACGTGGAGGTGAACCATTTTGAAGATGATGAAAAGACAAATCTATTATATCTTGAGGATACTTATCGAAGATCGGAGGTAGAGACCAATCAACATTTGGTTGTGGTGTAATAGTACTAGTAAAAGGCCAAAAAGGACTATCCATGATGAATTGGGAAAGGAAAATATTTTTTGATATTTTTTTCTTTTTTATAAGAAAATAGGAGATGAAGAATAAGGATCGGGGAAATGATATATAAACTGAAACAAAAACACTCACGGACTAAACAACGCTAAGAAGGTTGTTTATAACCGCGCTCTAGATACCACTTGATACGGGGAAAACGCAACGGAAAAGAAGAATAAAGAAAATGGATAGAAAAGGATATATATGCTCACCACTTCAAAGAATCCACCTTGAAGATACAGGGCATAAACAACTCACCACTCTAAGGAATCCACCAAAGAGATACAGGATTGTGTTTGGTCAACACTAAACGGAATCCACCGAATAGATAAAAAACAAGAAAAGATGGCACAAAACACAATTTTATATTATTTTATAAACTCAAATTCCACTCCCTTTACAATGACTATTTCTAGGGTATTTATAGAATACTTGGGACATCCCTCCAAGCTTAGGAATATCAAAAATACTTAAAGGATAAATCTAATAATTAATTACATATAGATAAGATGGATAATATATCCAAAGATTCATGAAACACAAAATGTTGATCAAAATTCGGATGTATATGCCTTTCAGACTACCTTCTAGTCAAATAGATATAACTCTCTCTAAAAAGCTCCAAATGAGGATCCGAAAATTGCTCCAGAAACTACATTCAGAGGCCTTTCCAATGGTATATTATTTGTAAAGTTTGGCCTAGTATATTGATAGATACAACCTCTTGAAGTTGACTGAAATTATTAAGATTATCAAGTGCCAACCATTTGGCTCCCGCGTCAGTCTCCCTCCCGACCACATTCACAGCTGGTATTGATTATGCTAACATTATTAAGGAGGGAGACATTGCCCAAATATAGATGACTAATTATCACTTGGTGATCAAGTCAATGACTATTGAGCATCTTCATGCTGCGTAATTAATTTCCATTTACACATTAATAATGCTGCTTTGTCTGCAGTACGCTGACAAGACTGTCGCAGCAATATTTTATGCAAAATGACTCATTGCAGCAATTTTTCAATGCTTGCACGGCGTGAGTATTAATGGTACAACAGAGGGCTTATTTTGTAATTAGATGAGTTCATTACATAATAGATTATCAAGGGAGACAATAGGAATCTTCGAGCAATCAATTTTAATAATTTCATCATGTGATCTTTCTTTCATCGGTTACCAAATGCTATCTCAGCTATGATTGGGAAATGTCCCCCTCTTTAATAATGTAAGCATAGCCAATATTAGCTGTGAATGTGGTGGGGAGGGAGACATATTGCGTAACCATAGCTTAGATCCCATCTTCAACATGTGGCGAGGTTTCACGGCTCCCTAGCCTTTCACTATATATATTGACCTAATTAACAAGATGAAGGCAAAGTAGCTAAACAAACACTCTTTCATTTTTCAATCACTTTCTCTCGTGATCTACCTTTCTTATCGATAAAAATGGCTTCAGTTACTTCAATCGCAAAAACTCACTTCCATGCCCGATCTGCTAGTTTTCCATCAAGAACAACCCAAATTACTGCATTTGATGATCCTGAAGCCACCCCTTCATCATCAACAATAAGCCAAGAAATAAATGGTCTTACGGATTCGTACAAATCTAGTGGCAATTTGATTAAAGCAGTTCAAAATGATAATGTGAATGAGATGTTAGATGAGCTACTCATGCTTTTGGACTTGTGTAGCACTGCTAAAGATGCCTTGTTGATGACAAGGGAGTCGGCACAACAACTTCAATCAGTACTACGCAGGAAAAGAGGTGATTGTATTGAACTCTCCGCTGCTATTCAAGAATATCAATCCAAGAGGAAGGCAGTGAAGAAGGCTATTACTAAAGCTTTGAGGAAAGGTTCTTCCGTCAAGAAAATTCAAGAAACACCTTTAAGAAAGGTTGAATCAGTTACTTTAAGGGTGCTTGAATCTTTGTTGTGCTTCATTCTTGGGTCGAATTTGCAAAAGAACTCAAACAAGTGGTCTTTAGTCTCTAAAATGATGGGTCCAAAGCAATCATCAGAAGAAAGTGTAGTCAGAAAGGTGGATGTTGAGCTTGCAAAGAAATCTACCTTCTTGAATGTTGAGAATGTGCAAAAGGAGCTTGCACAAATGGAGGCGAGTCTTGAAGATTTTGAAGACGGAGTAGATGGCATTTATAGGCAATTGATCAAAACTAGAGTTTCCCTACTCAATCACCTCAACTGTTAGATGAAAACAAATGGAATCATGATGCAGAGTTGTATATAATAGATCTTTGCATACGTTTTTGTATATCCAAGCACATGAATATATGTGAAATTTTTGACTCTATACAAATCATATCATTTGCTCTATATTACATGCATATTTAACTACTTGTATACCAAACTACTTCTGCCTGTTACTTTTACGAACCTATAACGTCTTCATTAGAAATCTTAGCAAAACAAGCAGATTGAGTTAACCATCTCTCCTGCAATATAATATGACAGCAAGTTTGTTTCGTCAAACCGAAATAACATTCTTGTACCATGGTCCATGAAGTGTCTATTTAATTAATCGCTTAAACTGGCATCACATGCACTTACAAGTCTGCAACGTTCATAGCAAATAATTCATTCTAAAGTTCATCACAACTCACAAGCTTTGATCAAATGAAGACTGAAGTTGGAGGAAATGCAGCGTAAATATTCATCCAAAATTGAAAATTGGTTACTAGAAATATGTTCCGAGATTTACGCAAGTGTACATAACAAGAGTTGGTCAGTAATAGTGGAGGATATTTAGAAGGCAGAGCCTTGTCTTAATTTAGTGCTTGTAAAGGTACTCGAGACAGACTAGACCTTCCTCAAGGCACAACTCCTTCTTTGTTTTTCAAGGCATAACTCCTATTTGGCTGAGTCCAAATCCTCTGTGCCACTTCGTGTACCACTTTATATGCCACAACTGATCTAATGGCTCACAGTTATTGAGATTGGTATTATTGTAATATTATGCTAACATGTGAACGGTTGGATTACAAGTGGTACATGGAGTGGCACACATAAGTGGTACAGGAGATCTTAACTCTATTTGGCTAGCCCGGCCCTTTCGTAATTACGACCCAAGAATGAAAGATAACAAGGATTGGAATAGGGAGAGTGTAATTGCTTTTATTAATGTCCATCAAAAATACAAAAAGTTAACATGTCATTCTACAAAGAACAGATTGAAGACATTTTGCAGAGTTCCCTGTCATCAACAAGGGAATCCTTGGCAAGACAACACAAATACCTTAGAAGGCTCCCACCTGAAAACTCATTTACTACTTTCTCGTGGCACTGTCGAGCTAAGGCTCGTTGTGTGCTTATTTATAGAAGAATATGTATAGTTTTCACTGCACCCATTGAAGATAAGATGCACCGGTTAGGAGGCCTAAAGAGTGGAAACGTGATAAAATGGTGACCGTAAAGGTGATTAGTTATTACTCCCTCCGTCTCAAAATAGATGTCGTTTTGGGAGTTAATTTTTATCTCAAAATACTTGTCGTTTCACTATTTTCAAAGTTTTTTGTTGTTCTATATCAATTATACTCTTAATAAAGATAGTGAACTATCTCTTACCTAACCATATAATTACCTAGGTTGTTGAATTACTTTAGGGGTATTTGGTACTTCTTCACATGCATTAATGACATTTTTTAATATGTGTGAAACACTCCCAAACGACATGCATTTTGAGACGGAGGGAGTATTGATAATGAACACTGAAAGCAAATCTTATGTTGACATTCATCAAGATTAAGATATTGTTGAACATTTGATTTTTCTCTTAGGGTTTGAGAGAAAGGAGGGACTTTTTGATAACTTTGAATGTAAGTATTTTTTGGGCGTTTTACACCTTAGGTGAAGGCAGCGTTTAGCTACTTTTATGACTGGCACATAGATGTTGTCGTGAAGATGAAATTAGAGTTTTTAAATTAGTTTCTTCAGTTTTAAACTTACTCAACTGTTTGTTTAACGCTGTACTATGAAGAGCAGGGGCCGCGCAAACGCAGGTCCCCCACTACCACAAATTATGACGTAGGCTCGACCACTTGGGCCGACCTTAGACAGGCACCCCTCCTAAGTGCAATGGAGGCCGCCAATCTAGGCCATAGGCCTTATTGATCGCCCATTGACCCCATCCAGGTAATTATGTATTACTGCTGCCCACCAACTAGTTTTATCGTAATCCCTAAGCCTTATAATCTCTCATTCTCTTTCGATGTGGGATAAAAACTTCTTCCAACTCTAAAACTTCAATGCACACCCTTAGGGATGGCAACGGGTCGGGTTCGGATCGGATCAGGGCCGATTCGAATCCGATCCGAACTAGGCAAATGCGTGACCGAACCCGATCCGATCCGAACTGCCATGATCCGTGATCCGATCTGTAACCCGATCTGATCCGTGACCCCGATCGATGCTCCGCTCTGCTCCGACCCGAGACCCGATCCGAATCGGCCCTTTCCCAGCACAAAGGGGGCAACAGACGGTTAAAAAAAAAAAAAAAATTGCAAGAATTCCATCCATGCTTGATTTTTGCCTAAATCATGAATTTAACTTCAATCTCAAAACATAGAGACGGAGGGAGTAATCTTTACTAATTGAATCCCTAAATTTGAAACAAGCTAAACCCTAATTTGAGGAGTCTTTAAAGTATTTTACCTTGGTAAAGAGCGGCAATGGAGGTGAGTAGGCGACGGCGAGATGGCGACGGCGAGACGGAGACGGCGACGGCGAGTAACGGCGAGCAACGGCGATGGCGAGCTGGGTGGTATCTTGGAACGGCGAGGCTAGCGAACGAACAGAACGGCATCGACAGAGAGATAGAGAATGCGGCGTGTATGCCTTCTTCAACCCTAAAATGAGTATATATAGGTAGGGTTTAAGTGTAAATGTTAGAAAGTAGGAGGGTAAATAATCAAAAAAAAAAAAAAAATAGCACACATATTTCGGGTCGGATCGGATCAGATCAGAGGGGCTAACCGAATCCGACCCGAAATCCGAACGGATCATAAAATTGCAAATTGAACCCGAAAATTACGGATCGGATCGCCCTCGGAACGGATCGGGTTCGGACAAATTGCCATCCCTACACACCCTCCTTCCCCCACATACTCCCTCCGTTTCACACTTGAGACTTATTTCTTTTTTCGTCCGTTCCACATCAGTTGAGACAACCTAAAATGGTAAAGAATCTTTACTATTCTTCCCACTCATTCTCTCTCCTACTTACACTCACAACACCAATCAACTTACTATTCCTCCCACTCATTCTTTCTCATATTTAATTTTTCATACTCACTGAAAGGCCCTTGTTTGAATTGCAAATGATCAGACAGCTATGGTTTGGCTTAGCTGTCAGATATTTGAAGAGTTGTGCAGCGGAATATATATATATATATGGTTTGAAATAATGATAGGACAATTAACACAATGAAATAATGCAAGAGTGTGTGTGTGATTGCAGAAAAGGAAATAACACAACAAGATTTAAAGTGGTTCAGAGTTCACTCCTCCTACATCCACCCCCACTGTCAAACTTTGACAAGTGAGATCAATTTATTATACTCTTAATCAACAAGAATTACACAAATTGATAGGTAAGTTCCTTGAACTTCCTCTTCCTAATTAGTACAGTCAACTAGGGATACACTTAAAGTACAGTCTTAAGTGCTTTTACAACTTGAAGTACAGTCTCAAGATTTACAACATAAATACACTCAAAGTACAGTCTTGAGTGTTTACAAAATATTTATACACCTAAAGTACAGTCTTAGGTGTTTACAATCATACACTTAAATTAAAGTCTTAAGTGCTTTTTCAACTTGAAGTACAGTCTCAAGATTTGCTAATTGTGAGTTATCACACTGAGGTTGTTGTAGTAGAAACAGGGGCTGAAGGTTTGGATTTGGTATGATGTTTGACGGGTAGGGATTGATGTGTAAGGTTTGAATTACAGGAGGAGTGTAAGGGGAAAGGGAAAAGGTGTTTTTGGATTGTCAAAAAGGGTAGTTTGTGCAGAGGATGAAGTCTTCTATTTATACACATTAATGTAGCCGTTGGAATATGACTGTTGCAGCACCATTAATGTGTCTTTGACTGGTCTTTGCCCCACTTGTCCACTTGCAGGTCTTCATTGAGCTGGATTGAGGGAATGGCTTCCAGAAGGTCTTCAATGGTGGTCTTGATAGCTGTGAAGATACGGGATCCATCTTGGTTGAGATTGTGATAGCAAAGGATGAGACAGAACAATGGCTGTCTGATGAAGAAGCCATAGCTGTCAGATCACAACAAGGCTTAGCTATCAGAGATGATCTTCAATATGGGTGGAGGATCTGTTTAAAGATCTTGATGGCTTAGAACAGATATATGATTCATGTTTTTGTAGTAGTACAATCAATGTAAGAATGAGAATCATAGCTGTCAGACTCACAGCTGTTAGATAAACTGAAGCCTTAGCTGTCAGTTTATACTATGGCTTAGATCATTAGTTAAGACATGTATTTGATTTGAATAATGTAAACATGTAATTAACTTATTGTTCTCAGCCATTTTGAGTTACATAACTGTTGAGTAACAAGATGAATATGAGTGTTGATTTGGTCAGTTATCATCTTAACTGTCAGTCATGACTGACAGTTATGACTGACAGTTTTCATCTTTTGATATAAACCCTGTTCCTTATATATTCCTTTATCAAAACCATCTAACTATGACTTTGATCAAAGTTAGGTCCTAACAATTTCCCCCTTTTTTGTAAAGGAAGATATATTTAGAACTTGTCTTCACAGTTAATGATAAGAAAGGTATGAAATTAGATAATTCAGGGATTCTCAACATTCACAAGTACTTTTGAATGAAATAGAAATACTTGAATGTAACTCAAAGAAGAGATGTTTAGGTATTATATCCATCAATACCAAAAAATTGTTTCAAACACCAAAATACAACAATCATTTCAATACACCATAAAGGGTCATGCATCATGAAGTTGATCATAGAATTCTTCACGCTCTTGTCTTGCAGACAGAAGGTCATCTCTTTCTTCTTCCAGCATTCTTCTCATATCTGGTTCAACCCCTCTGTAATAGAATTCATTGTTCCATTCCCAAGTCATCCTGTCATCATACTTGAAGGAGTCATCTTCCCTTGCTCTGAGCTGATCCTTCCTCAGTGGCATTTGGTCATTTCTGATTCTCATTAGACCCCACAAGTGCTTTTGCTTTCTTCTTGCTGTCTTCTCTTGCTTGGGCATAGAGGATGGGCCAGGTTGGTGTTGAGTTGGTGCTTGAGGTTCAGGGGAAGTATGAGAGGATTGCTGAGGAGGGCTTTTGGTGGTAGGAGATGGAATATTGATTGGTGAGTCTGCATTTGGGCTTGTAGCATTATCATCATCATTATTTCCAGAGCTGTCAGAGTCTGAAGAGACATCAATAATATCATTGACTCTGTTGTGGCTGACAGCTAAGGATTCCCTGAACTGTTTGATCTCTGGGATTGATTTCTTTCTCATGGAGATGGAATTGACATTGGGAGAGTTAAAAAGTAAGGGATCAACAGAGATTGGATTTGAAAGAAGTGGCTCAATTCCTGGGTGAAGGACTGGATGAAAGATATTGACTCCTCCTTTGCTTATGAAAAGCATAAGTGCAAACTTTCTCTCAAACAGAGAATAATAGAATTTCTTGGCAAGGTTAATGCACAAGGAGTAGACTAGTCCCAGAGGCATATAGAGGCAGGAATATAGTGATGGAGAGAGGAGTTGGCTAAAGAGTCTTTCCCAATCAATAAGTGTATTTGGAGTGATGAATTTAGGGAGAGATGGGATTTGATGGACAAAATTGGAGGTGGAGGCTGTTCTGGACTTTTTCCATTCTTCATAGGCAAAGAAACCAGTCCTGCAAGGTTTCTTGCCACTAAAATCAGTCCATTTCTGGACAATTCCCAGAATTTATGATAAGTGAAGGGATTAGCAATTTCTGGGATGTGAACAACATCTTCTAACTTATCATTTGCCTTTTTGATGGATGAGTAAGAAAAATCAATGCCACATTTTAGCATCCAGGGTTCTCTTTTGGGAAGAAAGAATTGATTGAGAATTGGAGGGCTTGAATGAGATGGAGAAATGTCATGACTGTCAGGGCTAAGAGGACTGTCATGGATGGGTTCACTGTTAGAGATATCTTGGCCATGTCCAGCCAGGTTTGGGCTATGAGAGGGTTCTTGAAAGGGTTCATTTCCAGGGATTGAAGGGATGGGCTTGGAAGGAGCAGAGAGATTGGTTAAAGGTTTGGAGAGAGAGTGAGGTGATGGATCAGGATAGTTCATATGAAGTTCAGCTATGAAATGGGCTTTGAGGTAGTTCAAGGCTCCACTGACATAAGATTTGGCTATTCTCTTTTCAAGCTCAAGAATAAGAGCTTTTTCATTTTCTGGGGTTCCATCATAAGTAAGCCCTTTACATGCTTTCAAGAACAATTCTCCCCTTGAAACTCTTTTGGGATCAATCTCATGTCCTTCTTTGTTTAATCTTTGAATCACTTCATGTATTTGACTAACATTCCCCCTATCACTTTGAACATTTGGAGCAGGCTCATTCTCAGCCTCTTTATCAGGTATGGAAGGGATGGAATGAGTATCAGTTTCCATAGCTGTCTGACTGGGATGACTGGATGATTCTCCTGGACCACTTCTCTCTTTCATTAGCCTAATCCTAAGTTCTTCTATGGCTATCCTTATCTCACCTTCATTCAACACTTGATTAAGATGAATGAGAACAGCTTTTTCAGTATTAGGATGTCCATCCAATCTAATAGCTTCAATAGCACTTAGAATTTTGGCTGACAGCTGAGGTTGGGCAGATGGAATATTCTCATCACTATTCCCCCTTAAGGTTTGCTCTCCTAATGGTTCATTGAGATTTAGGATTGATTCTACAGCAGAATGATGGTCAGAGCTAGATTGGTCCTTGGAGGTTGATAATGATTTTTCAATAGAAGGACTGACAGTTGTTGATTTTGGAGAAGGGGGAGGGGTATTTTGTTTGGTTTTCTTGGGTTTTGGTTCTGTCTTTTCTGGTTTTCTTTTTTGAGGCAAGACAGTAGAAGGAAGGGGAGAGGAAGATGTTACCTGTGATCTTGTGACAGCTTTCCTGGTGGGGATGGCTGTCAGAGGTTGCTTGCCTTTCTGCTTTATTTTGGACAAGTCAATAGCTGCCTGGATTTCTTGGGGATCTATGTCAGCATCACCAACATCAGCTTGACCTATGGTTTCATCCTTATGACTATCAGCAGCATCCATTTCTTCATCATCTTTTCCATGGCTGTCAGATACAGTCTTCTCACTGTCAGCTACATGATCAGCCTTTTCTTTTCCTTTCTCACCAGTTTTGGCAGGAGACACAACATTCTTCTTAAAAACTCCAGTTTTCTTGATTTGTGTTTTTGCAATCTTCTTTCTTCTCTTGTAAACTTCTTCTTTTCCACTTGTACCCAATGCTACCAAGTCCTTCCAGTGTGCTATCTTTCTTTTGTATTCCTCTCTTTCCTTTTCTAAGGCATCATTGAAATCTCTAGTGCTTCCATCATTAGCACCTTTCACTACACCTCCTTTCTTTTGCTTCAAGACAACTGTTCTGTCATTGAAGCATCTTGTCTCAGACAGCTTCACTGTTTTCAGCCATTTCTTGTTAAGAGGAGGTTTAAGTCTTGGGATCAAAACCTCAAGGATTCCACTCATAAATCTGAAGTTGTTCATCTTTCCAGTTTGCTTTTTGAACTTGAGAGAGGATATTGAGGAGACAAGTTGGAAGTTGTGAAGGAGAACAGTGCACCAGTTTGTATCTGTTGTCATCAAGCTCAGCATCTGCTTCCATTCATTTGCTCCCATTTGGTCAAATGAAGATTGCTTCCCATCAATGGCTTTGTTGACCACATCTATGAGGGTTGATTTGAAGATGTCAGACTTGTCTTTGGTAACAGCTTTGTCCTGTACATCCTTGAACTCATGGACTTCAACACCAAAGAACTTTTCATAAACTGGCTTCAATCTTTCTGAATTTCTATTCCAAATGTTCTTCTCTGCTTCTTGTTTGTTGGGGATTCCATAGACTTCGTGAACCAAATCCTGAGTGATGATTATCTCTGTGTTGTCAATGGTGGCTGTGATTGAGTTGTCCTCCTTGTTTCTTTTTCCCACAAGGTAAATCTCTCTGCATAGCTCTTCATAGATTGGGGGTCTTGCTCCCATGAAATCAAGCAGTTCATTCGCCTCAAGTAACTCTTTTATGAGGGCCCCAACATCAGAATCATAGAAATTAGGTTTTATGAAATAGCTGTGAGCATCTGGGTAAATAGCTTTTGATTCTGCCATTGATGATTGAAAGGATTAGGGTTTTGAAGGAATCTGTTGGTTGAAAGGATGAAGAACGGAAATGGATTATGAAAAGAGCGGTAATGCGACAGGGGTTTTGGTTTTGAAAAAGAGAGAGTGGGAGGGAATGAGGGGAGAGTGGGTTTAAATGAAATTAATGCGCATTGGGGGTTCAAAAGTTTAGTAACTGTTCATTGAACAGTTACTTTTGCCTTCCCCACGTTACAACCATTAACTTCCACGAAACATGGGAAAAACATTCTCTTTTTTAAGGCTTTTGCAGGGGAATAGACATCTGAGTTAATGAACTTTGTGAGCTATTAACACAAATTCTTATCCACAAGTTAGAAATCCATCAGATCACCATAGCTGTCAGATATAATTTAAGAGATTTTGACAGCTTAGACTACAGATAGCTATGATGGCTGTCTAGGATAACTATGGATAATTTTGCCTATAAAACAATGAAAAACTTTGATGAAATTCATTCAGTTCAAATCACAAACATACATGGGTAAATTTGCATCAAAGTTTAATCCCATAAAAATGGCTCAGACAGCTAAGCAACTGGTTTTTGAGAGATCTCATGGTGATGACAAGGGTAAGAATAAAAGAGTGAGAGTAGATCAGGATGATGGTTCAAGAGGGATAGCTGTCAGAGAGGGGATTGATAGTGGAGATGGAGAGGGGATAAGGCTTTTTGGAAAAAACATTAGGGTTGAACAGGGTGAGTCTAGCAAGACAAAAGATAAGGTAGAGAGGGTTTATACACTGGGAGAATTGATTAGGCAGGACAGAGTTCAGACAGCTATTGACAGGGGCTTAGCTATCAAGCAAAAAGTTGAGTCTGAGAAGAAGTACACAGCAGTGACCAGGGATTCACTTTCTCCTGGAGTTGGTTTGTTGGAGGGTAGAGGTGATAACTTTGCTGGGATGCATGTATCTCCTTCTTCAACCATATCTCATCTTTTCAACCAGTTCATAGGTTGTTTTAGCCCTGTTAGAGTTCCAGCTGAGGAAAGAGATGAGTCTAGACCTAGCCAACCATTTGCTATTGCTGGAAATGGTTCTTCTGGAGATTTTAGCTTTGTGACACCACTGGAAGGTTTGCTTCAGCCTTATGATGCAGTAGAGGAGTGGTGGCCAAGAAGAGCTAGTCCTTCTCTTCAGTACTCTGTCACATCAATTGATCCCTTTCTTGAGAGGCATCCAGTGTGGTTGCAAAGGTATCATCAGACCTTGCAATCAACTCAGGAGGCAAGATGTGGAGGAATGAGTGCAGGTGGAGGATCTGGAGAGACAGTAACATTTCCAGGAGATGTCTGACAGCTGAGGAGTGAAGATTTGAGAGAGAGCTGGATTTGAAGGTTTGTGTGAGTTTTGGTTAGTTTTTGGTATGGAGTGAAGGCTTGTGTGGTATTTTTAAGGTTGTTTTATGTTTGTTTTTGGTTTTTCTGGTGTTTGGAATATATAGCTGTCAGTAGTCAGCCATCAGGTTTATTTTAGGAGAATAGCTGTCAGGCTTTACTGGGACAATATTGCTTCTTTTTCTATGCTCTTTTATTAATTAATGAAAAACCTTTTATTTTGGCAAGTTTATCATTCCAAGCATAGCTCTTAAAAGCTCAAATCTTTTCTCATCCATGGCTTTGGTGAGAATATCAGCAACATTATCTTCAGTGCAGACTTTTGAATGATTAATGTTTCCCTTTTCAACATGGTCTCTTATGAAGTGATGTCTTACTTCAATATGTTTGGTTTTGGAGTGCTGAACAGGATTTTCTGTCATGGCAATTGTGCTAGAATTGTCACAGAAAATTGGTACATTTGTCAAATTTATCCCAAAGTCTTGTAATTGACTTTTGAGATATAGCATTTGAGAACAGCAGAGCCCTGCAGCAATGTATTCAGCCTCAGTTGTTGAAGTAGCAACTGAAGTTTGCTTTTTACTTGACCATGAAATAATTCTTGACCCAATGAATTGACATCCCCCACTAGTTGACTTTCTGTCAAGATTGCAACCAGCATAATCAGAATCAGTGAATCCTATAAGAGAGAAAGGTGAGCTTGAGGGATACCATAGACCATAGTCAGGGGTTCCTTTGAGATACCTCAGGATCCTTTTGACAGCTGAGAGATGGGATTCTTTTGGATCAGCCTGAAATCTTGCACAGAGGCATACACTAAACATAATGTCTGGTCTGGATGCAGTGACATATAGAAGAGATCTAATGTAGCTCCTATAGAGTGTTTGGTTTACACTTTTTCCATCAGGATCAGCATGGAGCTTTGTTGTTGTTGATAGAGGTGATCTTGCAGGAGATGCAGTTTGCATATCAAATTTTTTGATCATATCTCTAGTGTATTTGGCTTGGTTGATAAAAATTCCTTCCTCCATTTGCTTAACTTGAAGTCCTAGGAAGAAAGTTAATTCACCAATCATACTCATTTCAAATTTGTTCTTCATGATCTCTCCAAATTCAGAACAGAGAGATTCATTGGATGATCCAAAGATGATATCATCTACATAAACTTGAATAAGTAGAAGATCTTCTCCATATTTCTTGATGAACAAAGTATTGTCAATATGGCCTTTTGTGAATCCTTTACCAAGTAGGTATTTTGACAGTGTGTCATACCAGGCTCTAGGGGCCTGTTTAAGTCCATACAAGGCTTTG
Source organism: Campanula takesimana (assembly GCA_026119855.1). NCBI lineage: Eukaryota > Viridiplantae > Streptophyta > Magnoliopsida > Asterales > Campanulaceae > Campanula > Campanula takesimana. The sequence goes on along the minus strand of JAOWBW010000815.1, from coordinate 12,170 downwards.
TCAAGTTTATAAACATGATCCGGAAACTTTGGATGATCAAAGCCAGGGGGTTGAGACACAAATACTTTTTCATTTAGAACTCCATTGAGAAAGGCACTTTTGACATCCATTTGAAACACCTTCATCTTTTTGTATGAAGCAAATGCAAGAAACAGCCTTATTGCTTCCAGTCTTGCAACAGGTGCAAATGTTTCATCATAGTCGATTCCTTCCTCTTGCCTGTATCCTTGAGCAACAAGTCTTGCTTTGTTTCTCACAACAGTGCCATCTTCATTCATTTTGTTCCTGAAAACCCATCTTGCTCCAATGACAGTTTGATTCTTGGGTTTAGGAACTAGCTGCCATACTTTATTTCTCTCAAATTGCTCCAGTTCTTCTTCCATAGCTTTAATCCAATCAGCATCTTGTAAAGCTTCATTTATCTTTTTGGGCTCCAGTTGAGAGATGAAGGCACTCATTAGGACATCATAGAGAGGTATGTCAGAGGGGATAGGAGATCTGTTGATGGGAAGGTTAATGAAGATATCATTGTTTGGAGCTATTTTATGGGTGATAACACTTTAGGAAGAGGGTTTCTCATTGATATTTGAGAAGGTTCTGTGGTCAGATGGATGATGACTGTCAGGTATAGGATGGCTGTCAGTCACAGGATGACTGTCAGTCAAGGGTTGGCTTTGCAGTTGGGTATTTTCTTCTTCATCATCTTGATTGGTTGGGGATAAGATGGACAAGGGCTTGGTTGAGAGGGCTGGTTGATGATGTGAGTGATGGCTGTCAGACACAGGATGACTGTCAGGCACAGTGTAGCTGACAGATGAATTTCTTGGTACCATGTAAGGAAGGTTTGATGAATCTAATTCATGATGAAGTACAGTTGAGTCAGTGATAGGAGAAACTTCAGGAAGATTGTCTGAGTTTCCTAATCCTTCATCAAAATCACACAATTCAGTCCCACTTTGATCATTGTTTTCATCAAAGTCAACATGAATTGATTCTTCCACTACAAGTCTTCTTTTGTTGTATACTCTATAGGCTTTGCTTGTATTAGAGTACCCAATAAAGATTCCTTCATCACTTTTGGAGTCAAATTTGTCCAAATTATTCTTTCCATTATTGTGAATGAAGCATCTACTTCCAAAACTGTGAAAGTAGGAAATGGTAGGAACTTTGTCATTCCATAATTCATATGGAGTCTTCTTATGGAATTTGTTGATTAGAGTCTTGTTTTGAACATACACAGCAGTAGTGACAGCTTCACCCCAGAAGTATTTTGGAAGGTTGTGCTCTGACAGCATTGTTCTTGCTGCCTCACAAATAGTTCTGTTTTTCCTTTCAGCAACTCCATTTTGTTGAGGTGTTCTTGGGGCTGAGAAATTGTGTTCAATTCCTTTGCTATCACAATATTCTTCTACTCCTGTGTTTTCAAATTCCTTTCCATGATCAGATCTGATTTTGGTTATGGAAGATCCTTTTTGATTTTGAATTTTATTGAACAGCTTTGTCAGACAGCTAAGAGTGTCACTTTTGGATTCAAGAAGAATGATCCAAGTGAATCTTGTGTAGTCATCAACCACAACTAGGGAGTATCTTTTTCCTCCTAAAGACCTAGTTCTTATGGGTCCAAATAGATCCATATGAAGAAGTTCAATAGGTCTTGAGGTGTCCAATCTGGTCTTGGGCTTGAAAGAAGATCTCTTTTGCTTCCCACATTGGCATGCTTTGCAAAGTTTGTCCTTCTTGAAAGGAATCTTTGGAAGGCCTTTAACTAGGTTGGAGTTTGCAAGCTTGGATATGGTTTTGAGGTTTAGATGAGCCAATCTTTTGTGCCATAACCATGACATATCAGATTGACTAAAAGACAGAAGGCAGTGAGCAGATGAGGATTCAACAATCTCTAAGTTTAGGCAGTAGAGATTTCCTTTTCTTGAACCAGTCAGAATGACTTTATTGCTTTTGTCTTTTACAGTGCATAGATCCTTGGTGCAAACAACATGATATCCCTTATCACAGATTTGACTAATACTAATCAAATTGTGTTTGAGACCTTCTACATAAGACACATTTGTGAAAATGATGTCTTTAGTAACAAGGTTTCCTGATCCTTTGACCTTAGCTTGGGAATTGTCACCAAAGGTTACATTTGGACCATTTTTAGGGATATATTGTTGCAACCAGTCTTTATTGAAGGTTATATACCTACTACAACCACTATCTAAATACCAGAGTCCTTTCCTAGGTACATGCAAAACAAAAAGTAAAATTTATGGTACCCTTTTTATTCCTTTTTGGGTCCAAATGATTAGTTTTTCTTTGGTACCCTAGCTCTGTTCATTGGTCTTTTAAAGAACTGGTTTAGGGTATTGTAGTATGACATGATTTGCATCATGTAGGGGGTAAGAACATTGGTTTGGGATGGATTAAAGTAATGGTTGGGGTTATTGTATTGGGGCTGAAACTGGAAGGCATTTGGATAGGATGATCTAGGAGATTCATTTTGATAAGCATGGCCCTTTCCATTTGAGCATTGCCATTGAGGTCTTTGTTGTTTGGAGTATCTATGCTTATTGTAGAATCTTTGTTGCCTTGTGGTTCTTTGTTGGTTGGAAGACCTTGGCTGTCTGTCAGGTCTTGGCTGTCTGTCAGACCTTGGCTGTCTGACAGATCTTGACTGACTAGCCCCTTTTTGCATCATAATTTCTTTTTGTATATTGGCTCCTTTTTGAACCCAAATATACTTACTTCCTTGAATTTTACTTGGTCCTTCCTTTGGATGGTTTGGACCAGTTGAGACTTCTTTTGATTTTCCTTTGGCTTGAACAGGATAGGTTTGAGCTTGATAGCTGCCAGAGCTTAGGCTTTCTAGAACCATTTTTTCAATGGCCCTTTCACCAGTGGGAGGTGTGTACATCTTTAGTGTAGGGTTGTTGGCACCAATCCCTGTTTTATCACTAGGATGTCTTTGCTGGTAGGTGAACAGGGATAATGCCTTGCTTGATTTGTTCCATGAATCTATTTTCCTTTTAAGAGCATCATTTTCTTTTTCAAGATTTATGAGTCTTAGACAGTTTTCTTGAGTACTGGATGTCTCAGCTGTCAGATCCATGTTTAGTTTTTCAAGCATTTGGCATTGTTCTTTAAGCCCTTGGCAGGCTTTCTCAAGCTCAGAGTTGGTTTTAGTGAGGTTATTTATGGTTGAGGATTGGGAGAGGTTCTCATTGACCAATGAGGCAAAGCTAGTTTTTTGTCTTTTGGTTTGAATTAACAGAGTACAAACTAATTGTTTAAAACCATCAATGTTTAAAGAGTTAAAATCATGTACCTCTTTTAGTTCTTCAGCAGCAGCAAGAGCTTCCATTTCTTCCTCATTGTCTGACTCTTCCTCATCTTCAGCCATAAAGCATAGCATGGCTTCCTCTCCTTCATTGTCAGAGTCATCACTGGACTCAAATTCTTCATCACTGAATTTTGATGAGTCAGCAATCATCACTTGTTCTTTGTTTTTGTCATTTTTGTTCTTGGAGCAGTTGAAGCAGTTGCACCTGGAGCTATGAATGATTTCTTTTGAGTAGGTCATTCTCTTGGCTGTCTGGTTGTCCCTAGGTTTCCTTGGTTCAGGGCATTCTGAAGAGTAATGGCCTTGCTTTCCACAGTTGAAGCAATCAACTATCTTCTTGTGATTATCTTGTTGAGGATTAGATGTGGAAGGATTGTATTTTCTGTCAAAGGATTTCTTTTGAAACTTCATGGCATTTCTGACAGCCATGGATATGAGACTTGGAAGGTCTTCTTGAAGGACAGGTTTACTCACAGGTTTGGATGAGATGTTTATCTTTTGGAGAGCATTAATGACAATGGTCTCAATGTCTTGGTGAGTGATAGGCTTGTGAGCAGTTTCTTGAGCAGTTAATGCTAAGGTTTGTGAAATGGTTGGAACTGGTTGAATTTTAATCATTCCTTCCAGTTCATAGGCCTCAAGCTTTCCAAAATATTGCTCAACAGTCATTGTGCTCCATTCAGATCCTTCCCTGATAGGTAATGCTACCTTTTCATATTCTTGAGGGAGATTGGAATATATCTTGAGGCATAGATCTTGCTGTTCAAAAGTTTTTCCATGATCAGCAATGGATCTGACAAGATTTTCAAATCTTGGTTGAGCAGCACTAACTTTTTCTCCAGGATAGAACTTGAAGTTGTCTAATTGTCTAAGCAAGTTATACAAGTTTTGAGTCCTGACACTGGTATGTTTAGTGAACTTGGTTTGAATGAGAGCCCATGCTGATCTGGCATTTGGTTCCTTAGCAATTTCTTGTGCTAGAGAGTCATTTACACTCTTTTGAAGAATGTTTTTAACTTTTAAATTTGCACTGACCAATTGCTTTTCAGCTTCAGACCATGTTTCTGGGGACTTCATCTTACTACCTCCTCCATTAGTATCTATTTGAGTTGGGTAGGTTATTTCATTATTTAGAACATACCAGTTCCATATACGGTTTGCATCAAGATATGTTTTGATTTTTGATGCATAGATCTCAAAAGATCCACAGTCATCAATGTGTGGGATGTCTTTCTCATTATTTCTTCTTGGTTGAGGCATGGTGGGTTTGAAGAGGATCTTTCACAAGTTGTTAGACTTTGAATGTGAAGACAAGCTCTGATGCCAATTGAAAGGCCCTTGTTTGAATTGCAAATGATCAGACAGCTATGGTTTGGCTTAGCTGTCAGATATTTGAAGAGTTGTGCAGCGGAATATATATATATATATATGGTTTGAAATAATGATAGGACAATTAACACAATGAAATAATGCAAGAGTGTGTGTGTGATTGCAGAAAAGGAAATAACACAACAAGATTTAAAGTGGTTCAGAGTTCACTCCTCCTACATCCACCCCCACTGTCAAACTTTGACAAGTGAGATCAATTTATTATACTCTTAATCAACAAGAATTACACAAATTGATAGGTAAGTTCCTTGAACTTCCTCTTCCTAATTAGTACAGTCAACTAGGGATACACTTAAAGTACAGTCTTAAGTGCTTTTACAACTTGAAGTACAGTCTCAAGATTTACAACATAAATACACTCAAAGTACAGTCTTGAGTGTTTACAAAATATTTATACACCTAAAGTACAGTCTTAGGTGTTTACAATCATACACTTAAATTACAGTCTTAAGTGCTTTTTCAACTTGAAGTACAGTCTCAAGATTTGCTAATTGTGAGTTATCACACTGAGGTTGTTGTAGTAGAAACAGGGGCTGAAGGTTTGGATTTGGTATGATGTTTGACGGGTAGGGATTGATGTGTAAGGTTTGAATTACAGGAGGAGTGTAAGGGGAAAGGGAAAGGTGTTTTTGGATTGTCAAAAAGGGTAGTTTGTGCAGAGGATGAAGTCTTCTATTTATACACATTAATGTAGCCGTTGGAATATGACTGTTGCAGCACCATTAATGTGTCTTTGACTGGTCTTTGCCCCACTTGTCCACTTGCAGGTCTTCATTGAGCTGGATTGAGGGAATGGCTTCCAGAAGGTCTTCAATGGTGGTCTTGATAGCTGTGAAGATACGGGATCCATCTTGGTTGAGATTGTGATAGCAAAGGATGAGACAGAACAATGGCTGTCTGATGAAGAAGCCATAGCTGTCAGATCACAACAAGGCTTAGCTATCAGAGATGATCTTCAATATGGGTGGAGGATCTGTTTAAAGATCTTGATGGCTTAGAACAGATATATGATTCATGTTTTTGTAGTAGTACAATCAATGTAAGAATGAGAATCATAGCTGTCAGACTCACAGCTGTTAGATAAACTGAAGCCTTAGCTGTCAGTTTATACTATGGCTTAGATCATTAGTTAAGACATGTATTTGATTTGAATAATGTAAACATGTAATTAACTTATTGTTCTCAGCCATTTTGAGTTACATAACTGTTGAGTAACAAGATGAATATGAGTGTTGATTTGGTCAGTTATCATCTTAACTGTCAGTCATGACTGACAGTTTTCATCTTTTGATATAAACCCTGTTCCTTATATATTCCTTTATCAAAACCATCTAACTATGACTTTGATCAAAGTTAGGTCCTAACACTCACAAACACCTCCTCCCACTATTTCTCTCTCTTACTTTTCCTTAATTTTGTGTGCCAAAATTTTTGGTCTCAAGTCACATGAAACGGAGGGAGTATACAGATATATAGCTTCTCTTCAAGCCAGTTCATTTTTTCAAGACTCTTAAAAGATATGGTCCTACTTAACATTGAGATTGGAGCATGCAAGATCAAGATCAAGATAAAAGAATCTTGGAAGTTCAATATTCTTGATATATGGCTCGGAAGCCCGTCATAATTACACGTAAAATGGCAATGATGGTTCTGATACGGCCGGAGGGATGATACACCAAGCATGGGAAAGGGTTTTTGCCTTTTTGGTCTGAAAAACTTGCTCCAGAAGAGGGAAAATGAATATCATCTCCATTCTGTAGTAAGCCTATATATACATATATAGATTATGAGCTCAAGGAGACATAAAGAATCTTCATTGTGGACTATCAATAATATGTAATCTCATGAGCGTCTCCACGCTGGCCTGTTTGCTATTAGACATTAATAATGCTGTATACATTATTTACAGTATGTTGCAGCTATAGTATTAGCAATAGTACATTTATAATTCAAAATATGGTCAATGACTGTTGGGGAGGTAGAGACATGGTGAGTAGAAAATATTATAAAGCTGATTAAAATGATCTGTTAAAAAATAATACGCTCCTTGATCATGTTAGTTAGGCCTCGTGAAATTAACGTGAACATAATCAGTATGAGCTGTTATTAATGAGTTCATTATAACTTACAGATGGTTAAGGGAGACAAGAGGAATCTTCGAACGGTCAGATTTAATGTGGTGGGGAGGGAGACATACAATCAATGGTTGCAAGGCATGAGCATTATAAGTACAACGGATATTGAATTAATTTTTAATGAACTGATCACAATAGCTAATTGGTCAGCTATGTTTTAGCGATGTCTCCCTCCTTAATAATAATGTCAGCATAATCAGTATGAGTTGTGTATGTGGTGGGGAGGGAGACATATTGCGTAACCATAGCTTAGATCCCATCTTCAACGTGTGGAGATGCTTCCTGTCACCCTCCCTAGCTTCAGTATATATATTGACCTCATTTACAAGATGAAGGCAAAATAGCTCTATGCATTTTCTTCATATTCAACTACTTCTCTCTCTAGATATCGTCTATCTTTAGTTGATAGAAATGGCTTCGATTTCTTCAATCCCAAAAACCCACTTCCATGCTAGATCTGTTAGTTTGCCCTCTACATCAAACCAAATTACTGAATTTGATGATCTTGAACCCACCACTTCATCATCATCACCAATCGGTCAACAAATAGATTTATAGCTCTTTTGCAAATTTGCTCAAAGGAGTCCAAAATGATGGAGCGAATGAGCTGTTAGATGAACTACTCAGTCTTTTGGAGTTGTGTAGCACTGCTAAAGATGCCTTGTTGATTACAAGGGAGTCAGCACAACAACTTCAATCAGTTTTACGCAGGAAAAGAGGCGACACTAATGAACTCTCTGCTGCTATTCGAGAATATCAATCGAAGAGGAAAGCAGTAAAGAAGGCTATCATTAAAGCGATGAGGAACTTGAAAGGTTCTTCCATCAAGAAAATTCAAGAAACCCCTTTGAGAGAGGTTGAATCATTTACTTTGAAGGTTCTTGAATCTTTGTTGTGCTTCATTCTCGGTTCAAGCTCACTGAAGAACTCAAACAAATGGTCTCTCCTTTCCAAATTGGTGGGTCAAAGTGATGAATCATCGGAAAGAAGTCAAGTCGGAAAGGTGGATGTCGAACTTGCAAGAAATCTACTTGCTTGAAAGTTGAGAATGTGCAAAAGGAGCTTGCACAGATGGAGTTGACCCTTGAAGATGTTCAGGAAGGATTAGAATGCATATATAGGAATTTGATCAAAACTAGAGTTTCCCTACTCAATCTCCTCAACAACTAGATGAAAACAAATAAAATCATGATGCAGAGTTGTATATATTAGACACTCTTGCATAAATTTTGTACATCCAAGCACATGAATGTATGTGTATAATTTTGACTCTATACAATTTATATCACTGGCTCTAACTTACCTAGCATCGTTAACAACTTCAGTACTAACCTGGTTCTACTTCTTACTTTTCATTACAAACCTTTAGCATTACAAAGAGTATATTTCTTTGTCAGAGACTTAGCAAACATATCTCGATAGTGGTGTTCTAACTAATGCAGAGTTCAGTACTTGTTTTTCAGTAATGAATTTGCTATTGTCAAATGAAAAATGTACATGGCTTGCAGTATAAGTAATGAAAGTTCATAATAAGGATCATTCTCAATTCGAAAATGTCGGACTAGAGACATTCAAATGTTGGATTCAGGAACCATCTCCGCAACTTTTGAATGAGACCTGTTACGCAGCTTAAGCAAGAACTTATTAGCATCAGATTTAACTAAAAAAATTGTGCATTTTGAGATTCAGTAGGAATACGGACATTCTATAGACAAGTATATTATTTCTAACGTTATGGGGAATAAAAGTAAACGTCTAGGGTCAATGTTTCAATGCAAGACATCATCAAGCCATATTTCATTCTATGGATACTGAAGTGGAGGAAACAAAACTCGTAATGATATGCATAATGTGTTCAGGAATATTAAGAACTTGAGGATGTCATAAGCCTTCTTCTGATCAATTTTCAGCCATGCCCGTATCTTATTCAGAGACCTTTTGGAAATTTCAGCAGTTCTTGGGCCAAGAAGCTATCAACAGAAAATTTTCATTTGGTATGAAAATCTGCTAGAAGATGAAAAACGAATACCATCTCTTTGTTGTAGTTAGCCTTCATTTATATGTATTCATGAGCTCAAGGAGACAGAGTCTTCATATAGTTGACTTATCAATAACAGATAATCTGTTGTGATGAAGCGAAAGACAAACAGATATACGACAGAAAGTAAAACAAGAACACACAGATTGTACGTAGTTCACTATCGCGAGATAGCTGTTAGACAATATATCCCCCCCCCCCTAATCTCTTGTGATCAATACGGATATGATTATATTAGTAACGGAGTTTTATTTTCTTTGATATAGAGGAGGAGCCTTTGTTTTCATGACATTCTTCTAAATCGCTCTTAGGCTTTGACAATAGCTTCCTTCACTTTCTTCCTCAGAAAATATATCTTCAACTTGTGCGCACTGGCTTGGAATTGTCATTCTGCAAGAACTGATTGAAGTCATTTTGAAGAGTCATATTTCATCAACAAGCATGGTACCAGAAGGGAAAATGAATTCTGTAGCTAGCCTTAATATTTATATATAAATACTCACATACATGTATGTATGTATGTATGTATGTATGTATGTATGTATATGAGCTCAGGTAGACATAAAAATCTTCATTGTTAACAATCATAAATATGTTGAGCATCTCCATGGCTGCCCTGTTTGCTATCAAATATTTATAACGCTGTGTATAATTTACAGTGTGTCGCAGCAATACTATTCGCAATTAGAGCATTTATAATGCTAAACATATATAGTCAATAACTGTTGGGGAGTTAGAGACATGGTAAGTAGAAAATATAACAATGCTGATTAAATATATGCACGGCCATCCGTGTTCTGCATTAGAAAATAGGATGCTCCTTGATCATGTTAGTTAGGCCTACGCGAAATCAACATGAACATAATCAGTATGAGCTGTTAATGTGGTGGGGAACGGGACGGAGACATACTATCAGTGCTTGAACGGCGTGAGCATTAATGGTACAATGGATGGCTTATTTTCTAATTGAATGAATTTGTAATAACCTATAGTGATTGAGGGAGACACGAGGAATCTTCAAATGCCTAAAATTTCAATGAGCTGATCACCAAAACCTAATTGGTCAGCTATGTCTGGGCAATGTCTCCCTCAATAATGTACGCATAATCAATATGAGCTGGTTATGAGGTGGGGACGGAGACATATTGCGTAACCATAGCTTAGAGTTAGATCCCATCTTCAACATGTGGAGATGCTACATATTCCTTGATTCTCTATATATATTGACCCCATTAACAAGATGAAGGCAAAATAACTCTACACATTTTCTTTATATCAACCACTTCTCTCTCTATCTATCAACATTTAGTTGATAAAATGGCTTCAATTTCTTCCATTCCAAGAACCCACTTCCATGCTAGATCTGTTAGCTTGCCATCAAGACCAACCCAAATTACTGAATTCGATGATCTTGAAGCCACCAATTCATCATCATTAATAGGTCAACAAATAAATGGCCTTAACTATTTGTATAGGTCTTTTGACAATGTGCTTAGAGAAGTCCAAATAGCTGGGGCGAATGAATTGTTAGATGAGTTATTCAATATTTTGGAGTTGTGTAGCACTGCTAAAGATGCCTTGATGATGACAAGGGAGTCGGCACAACAACTTCAATCAGTTTTAGGCAGGAAGAGAGGTGATAGTATTGAACTCTCCGCCGCTATTCAAGAATATCAATCCAAGAGCAAGGCGGTAAAGAAGGCTATTATTAAAGCTTTGAGGAACTTGAAAGGTTCTTCCATCAAGAAAATCCAAGAAACCCCTTTGAGAGAGGTGGAATCAATTACTTTAAGTGTGCTTGAATCTGTGTTGTGCTTCATTCTCGGTTCAAGCTCTCAAAAGAACTCAAGCAAGTGGTCTTTCGTTTCCAAATTGGTGGGTCAAAGTGATGAATCATCGGAAAGAAGTCAAGTCGGAAAGGTGGATTTCGAACTTGCAAAGAAATCTACTTGCTTGAAAAGTTGAGAATGTGCAAAAGGTGCTTGCACAGATGGAGTTGAGCCTTGAAGATGTTGAAGGAGTAGAATGTATTTATAGGAATTTGATCAAACTAGAGTTACCCTACTCAATCTTATGAACTGCTAGATGAAGACATGAATCATTATGCAGAGTTGTATATAATAGATCTTTGCATAAATTTGTAAATACAAACACATGAACAAATGTGTAAATTTTTTACCCTATACAAATGATATCATTTGATATATCTTTCACCTACTTCCGGATGTTAACTTTTGCGAACCTATAACATCTTCCTTATGAAATGGGCAACTCCTGGGTTTTACGAACCTGTAGTTACTTCCAACATTATGGAGCACCGAAGTTTATTGAAAAAGTTTGAGGTTCCAACTCAAAATCAATTGGCTGTGAGAGCAGCCTAGGATCTTTATATAATGAAGGCATGGCTAGATATTTTCTTCAACATATATTTAGAATAAAAATGTTTTGCTGATCTAAATCAATGATCACCCATATGCCACAGTATCCATTAACTGGATACTAAAGGAAGAAACACTACTCCTTATGAATAGCATAATGTTTCCAGAATATTAAAAATTGAGGGTCATAAGCCCTCTCGTAATCGATTTTAGGCATGTCCATACTTATTCTGAGACATTTTAAGAATTTCACCAGTTCAAACATGAGTACGTAATAACCCTTCTCGTGATTGATTTTCAGTCATGCCCATTTCTTATTCGGGGACATTTAGAAGTTTCAGCATTCTGGGGCGAAGAAGATATTATCAGTGTACGAGTATGTTTGAGCGGAAGAACATAGGAAGAGAAGAAATCTGCATGTAAGAAAAATCATTTAGCATTCTCATTAAATCGGTACATATATACACAAATATTGATGACTCCTAACTATGGTAGGAATATATCTCTACCCTAACAATATGATTGACTTTCTATATACAAAAGATATCCCTAAATATAGACACAATAATATCAAATACATCATACATATCTCACTATCAAACCGTGTATATCTAGTCTAATACCCCCCCTCAAGCGAGACGACCATAAGGTAGACTAGCTTGACAGAAAGTGCAGGAACCGAGGTTTAGACAGCCCTTTGTAAATAAATCAGCAAGTTGATATCCTCCGAAGTAACATAATTTAACTCAGAAACCCTCGAGTGACCAACTCTCGAATAAAATGATAATCAATCTCAATGTGTCGAGTCCGTGCATGAAACACAGGATTTCGGGCCATGTGGATAGCAGAAAAATTATCACAGAATAAGGATGGAGCAGGAAACGGGATATGTAATT